>LZPO01055940.1:8546-26349 GCA_001675575.1 Neotoma lepida
TACATGTAGAAACTTCCAGTGTTCCCTGTGAAGACAGACAAGGTCCTCCAGCTTCTTGGAAAGATAAAAAAGGTCCTGAACTTACTTGAACAGATAAGGAAATGAACATAGGCCCTGGGGAAGATGCTGTATGTCCTAGAGTCCCTTATCCAGATGAAGAAATGACCATGTGCCCTTTTAAAGAAGATCCTGAGGAGTCTTCAGCTGATGAATATGTTTGTTGAACCCTTTTGGCAGACTTCAAATACTCAAGAGGTCGCTGTGAAGAAACAGAAGTTCCTAGACTACCTTGTGTATGTGTGGAGAGATCCAAAGTCCCTTCAACAGACAGAGATTGTACCCAAAGGCTTTGGGAAGAAAGGAAAGGACTCAAGTTTACCTGAGTAGTTATGGAAAGTTTCAGAGTACCTTCATCAGATATCACATGTCTTGAGGTAGCTGTAGAAGTTTATGTGAACCTAGTGCAGATGATGAATATCCTGGAGTCTCCCCAGGAGATGGCAAAGGCTCTAGAGACCCTTGTGCAGTTATGGAAATTCTCGGAGACTCTTGGGCAGTTTTCAAAGTTCCAACCATCTTTTGGGAATGTTGAGTATATCCTTGAGACGTTGGGGTAGATGGTAAATGTGCTACTCTGTTCTGTGCAGAGGTGGACTGTGAGCCTGTACCTTTTGTATGTGAGGAATTGCTTGAAAGCCGTTGAGACGATCGATGATGTCCTAGTGTCCTCTGTGTAGCTGTGGACAGTCCTGTAGTCCCTTGTGTAGATAGGCACGAAGCCGCAGCTCCTTGAGCACAATAAGAAGTTGCTTGACTCCCTTGTTCTAAAGAGGAAAGTCCCAGGAGCTTTGGAGCACAAGGTAGATACACAGAAGTCCCTAGAGAAGATGAAGTTCCCAAAGTATCTCTTCCATGTGGCAAGTGCCCGTGACACCTCTGTGTAGATTGGAGTTTTCCTAGGGTGTGTGCACAAGATGACAAGGTCTCTAGAGTTCCTTTGGAAGATACTGAAGGACTCAGAGAATCCTGGGCAGATATACTAAGTTCTAGAGGCCAATGAGTAGAGAGCAGAGGTCCTGAATCACCTGGGGCATGTAATGAAGGTCCTCTACACACTTTGTTAAGTGGTGAAGGCTCTCTAGGAATTTGGACAGATGGAGAGGAATGTACTAAAGGTTCTAGAGTCCTTTAGAAGGATGACAAAGAACTTTGCACTGGCAAAGTCCACTCTGCAGTTGTGGAGAGTCCCTTAGTCCCTTCAGAAGACAGCAAAGGTTCTAGAGTCTCTGAAACAGATAGAGGATGTTCCTGAGCATCTGGTGCAGATGGTGAATGTTCTATATCCTCTGGTAAAGACAAAAAAGTTCCTTGAGTTGTCTGACTATGTAGGAAAGGTCCTGTAGCTCTTGGGGAAGGTGCTGAACTTTGTACATTATGTTGGGCAGATGGAGAAAAATCTTGGAACCTCCTTGGAAGAAGTTGGATGTTTCAAAGCCCTTTGAGAAGATGGCACAGTTCCTACAGTTCCTTGTGTGNGTGTGGATAGTTTTAGAGACCCTTGGGCAGATCTTGAAAGCCTCAGAGCCTCTTGAGCAGATGAACAAAATCCTAGAATTTCTTGTGCAGATATGGAAATTAGCAGAGGCACTTGTGCATGTGGACATACAACTAGTTCCTTCTGGGCACTTTGATTAGATCCCAGAGTGCCTGAAGTAGAATCTGAATGTCCTTCAGTACCCTGTGCAGACCTGGGCTGTCCCAAAGTGGCTTTTACATAAAGGGAAGCTTGGCCAGGCACCTGAGTAGATGGGGAATGTTCTTGAGAGCCTTGTGCTGATGTGTTCAGTTCCAGAGTCCCCTGTGTGTATAGGCAAGATCCATCATCTTTTTGCAAAGATACGGAATGGACTGGACTTGCTTGTGTTAGTGAGGAAAGTCCAGGAGTCATTGGGGCAGGTGGCAATGTGCTTGGAGTCATTGGAACACATGGAGACATTCCCAAAACATCTGGAACAGAAGACAAATACCTATGTGTGCACTCGGCAGACTTGGATGGTCCCAGAATCTCTTGGGAAGATGCTGAATGCTGTAGTGACTGTTGAGTATATGGCAAAGGGCATAGAGTTCCCTGAGCAGATATGCCAAGCTGGGAAGATAGCAATTGTGCTAGATTCCTTGAGACTGATAAGGAAGATTTCTGAGATCCTTGGTCATGTTATAAACATCCTGTAGTCCCTGAAGGAAATGGCAAAGGCCCTGTAGTCCCTTGAGCACATAGCAATGTATCCTTAGATTCTCCCATGCAAGACTAATGCCCTAGTTGACTTTGGAAAGGTGCTGGTGGCCCTAGAATTGATGGAGAAGATGCTGAATGTTCTAGAGACCCCGAGCTGGATGAGAAAGATCCTAGTGTACCCTAGACAGACATAGAATATTCCTGAGGCCATTGATTAGATATCAGAGTTGGTAGAGTCCCTAGAGTAGTTTTCAGAGGTTTCTGAGCATCTGGTGCAGATGATGAAGGTTTCACAGCCCCTGGGGAAGATAACAAATGGTTTTTAATTCCCTGGCTAGAAGAAAGTCTCATAGCTTCTGCAGCAGATGGTGAATGTTTCAGAGAGCCTTGGATAAACAGAGAATATCTAGAAGCCTCCTCAAAAGAATTTGACTGTCTTGTAGGTCCTTGATCAGTTGGCAAATGTTCTAGAGTCCCATTTGCAGATATGGGCAGTTCCTTAACTTCTCTAGGAGTCAGGGAATGTTTTGCAGCCTCTTGGGGAGATGTAATCATTTCTGTCACTCTATGGACATATGGTGTAGATGCCAGAGACCCTGTGGTACATGGTGATGATCCTAGAATCCCCTGTACTGATATAGACTGTCCCACACTATCTTTTTCTAATTGATAATTTCTCCCATGCTCTTGAGCAGATGCCAAAGGTTCTAGGGACCCTCGTGCCAATGGTGATATCTCTAGAGTCCTTTGTGAAGGGAGGCTAGGTCCCACTATGCCTTGGTCAGTTAGAGAAGTTGCTGGAGTCACTTATAGTAATGTAGAATGTTTCAGAGGCTGTGGCACAGATGGTAAAGTTACTGTAGTCCCTGAAACTGATCTAAAAGCTTCCACTGGCTTTACAGGTAATATATATCCATGAATCTTCTGGGAAGATTGGTGAGTTCCCCCAACACTTTGGGAAGACTCAGAATGTTCTGGAGACTCGTGGGTAGGTGTTGAAGTATCCAGCATCCCTTAAGTCAATATGTAAAGTTTCTGAGGCCCTTGGAAAGAAAGCAAAGGTGCTAGATCTGGGCCAGATTTAGAAAGTTCCTAAGTACTTGGGACAGATGATGAATGCCCCCCACACCCTTGTGGTGAAGATAGTGTTCTTTTAGTTTGTGAGGCAGCTGGAGAATGTTCTACAGCCAGTCCTATAGTTGAGAAATATCCAACCCCCCCCCGGCAGGTTGGGATGGTCCCAGACACTCTGGGGATGATGTAGAAAGCTCCAGACACTCTACGGTGGGTGGCAAAGGACACAGACTCTCACAGACAGGTATGAAATATTTCAGAGGCTCTGGTGTAGTTAGCAAAGTGTTTTGAGGCCCTGGGGTAGATAAAAAAGATTCCTTCACTTGAGCACCTGGTGCAGATGTTTGATGTTCTATATCATTTGATGGGGTTAACAAAGATAATTCAATCCCCTGATCAGACAGAGAACATCTCAAAGCCTCTGTGACACATGGTGAATGTGTTAGATAACCTTGGCCAGATAGAGAATTTTTATTAGCCTCCTCAGATCAAGTTGGAAGTCTCATAGCCCCTTGATCAGGTGGTAAATTTTCTAGAGCTCCTTCTGCAGCCTTGGTCATTCCCAGAGGCCTTTGATCAGACAGAGAAGGTCCAATATGTCCAGATGGAGATTGCAAAAGTCCCACCTTCATTTGGTCATAATGTTTAGATGCTGAGGACAAATGGGATGACGGCAAATGTGCTTTGGTTCCTGGCACAGATGCAGACAGCTGGATAGCATCATCTCCAGATAGGTAAGGTCCCCTGGCCACTACTGTAGATGCCAATGGTCATAGAGAATCTGGAGCAGATGGAGGTGTTTGANAAGGTCCTTGTTCAGATAGAAAAGATCCCACTACCTCTTGAGGAGAAGGGGAATGGGCTCCAGTTGGATTTTCTAATGAGGAAAGTTCTGAAGGCCCTGGAGCAAATGGAGAAATATCTGTAGTTACTAGAGCAGATAGAGAAGACTCCACAGCATCTCCTCTAGTTGACTGGTGACCAAGAACATTTTGAACAGGTTGGTATCCTCTTGGAACCCCTCTGGAAGAAGTGGAATGTAATGTATCCCCTAGTGTAGATGGCAAAGGACACAGATTGCTTGGCAGGTGTGTAAAATTGCACAGGCCCTTGGATAGTTACCAAAGGTTCTAGGGCCTGTGAAGTAGATGAGGGAGCTTCCTGTGCACCCGGTCCAGAGATGAGTCTTTTACATTTTCTCTGGAAGATAGCAAAGACTTTTGAGATCCCTGACCAGATGAGGAAATTTGCAAAGCCTCTGTGGCAAAAAGTGAATGTGGATGAGAAGGAGAAATAGCTTTGGCTACTGTGTTAGATGGAGAAAATAGTTCATCTTTTCCCACATATGACAAATGCACAAGCATCCTATGTTCTAATTATGATGGTTCCATGAGTCCTGGAGAAGCTACCAAATGTCCCACAGCTCCTTGGGTAGATGGTAAAGGATCCAACACTCCCTGTTCTGATATGAACAGATCAACGGGTCCTTCAGCCGAGTGCAAATGATCTAGAGTTTGTAGAGTAGAGGGCAAGATTGACAAGAACCTGTTGCACTTATTGAGTTTCCTGCAGCCTCTGGAGTTGACAAAGGTCTTTGAATGCCTGTGTCAGATTGGGAAGGTCCTAGATGCCCTAGGACAGAGTACAAATGTTGGTGAGGGTCTTGAATCAATGAAGAAGGTCTTGTAGCCTTCTGTAAAGAAGTAGGAGGTTTCATTGACCTTACAGGAGATGATGCATTTCCTATTCTCCCTTTTGTAGACATTGATAGTTCCACAGCCCCTTTGGTGGAAAGCTTAGGTGCCACTTCCCCTTGGGACAATGACAGTGTTTCTATAATCCCTTGTCCAGATAAGGAATTTTACAAAGACTTTTGGACAAATGCCACAGGTCCTAGAGCCCCTGTGTTAGAGGAAGAAGATTCCACATTCCCTTCAGGATATTGTGAACGCTCTGGTATATCATTTACTAATGAGGAAAGTCCCATATGCCCTGGAGCAGATGACAAAACCCCTAGAGTCCCTGAAATACTTGGAGCACATTTCAGAACAATTTGTGAAGTTGTCAAAGTTCCAAGTCTCTCCTTTCCAGACTGGCAAGGTTTCAGATTCCCTAGTGAAGATGCTAAATGTTCTTGAGTGTATTGGGTACATAGTGAATTTTCCAGAGACCCCTGTGCAGATTCAGAAAGTATTTCAGCCTTTTTGTCAGAGAGTGTATGTCCAAGAGCCTTGGAACAGATGGAGAGGATTCCAGACCACCCATGGCAGAAGGATAATTTTCCACAGGTTCAAAGTTAGATGGTGAAATTTTAAGGGCCTCTTGGGTAGATGTCAAACATCCATGAGTCCCCTGATGAGTTGGGGCATGTTTAAGAGCTCCTACACTAAGTGGCAAATGTTCTAAAGCATCTTGGGCACATAGGAAATCTGTAGCCCCTGGGGAAGATGACG
Source organism: Neotoma lepida (assembly GCA_001675575.1). Taxonomy (NCBI): domain Eukaryota; kingdom Metazoa; phylum Chordata; class Mammalia; order Rodentia; family Cricetidae; genus Neotoma; species Neotoma lepida. The sequence goes on from LZPO01055940.1 coordinate 14,310, forward strand.
GGTTTATCAGAGGCACTTGAGCTTCTTCCGGAGTTTGTATAGTCCCTTGTTTTAATGTGCACAGTTCTGGAACTCTTTAGGCAGACAGGGAATATCCCACATCCCCTTGAGAAGATGGCAAATGTCTGAGAGTTCCTTCTGAAAGTAAGGAAATTGCAACAGGATCATGGTCAGATATCATAGGTTGAGGAAACCCTGAGACATTTGTCAAATGCCCTGGAGACCTTGGGCCATGTGAATATGTCCACACATCACTCCCACAGATGACAATGGTCGTAGGATCCCCTGGGAAGACAGGAAATGTGCCATATCACCTAGACAAGACAAAAAATGTCCTGGAGTTCCTTGTGTGGACTTGGAANTTGTCAGAGAGTGTATGTCCAAGAGCCTTGGAACAGATGGAGAGGATTCCAGACCACCCATGGCAGAAGGATAATTTTCCACAGGTTCAAAGTTAGATGGTGAAATTTTAAGGGCCTTTTGGGTAGATATCAAACATCCACGAGTCCCCTGATGAGTTGGGGAATGTTTAAGAGCTCCTACACTGGCAAATGTTCAAAAGCATCTTGGGCACATAGGAAATCTGTAGCCCCTTGGGAAGATGACAGGTTTATCAGAGGCACTTGAGCTTCTTCCAGAGGTTGTATAGTCCCTTGTTCCAATGTGCACAGTTCTGGAGCTCTTTAGGCAGACAGGGAATATCCCACATCCCCTTGAGAAGATGGCAAATGTCTGAGAGTTCCTTGTGAAAGTAAGGAAATTGCAACAGGATCATTGTCAGATATCATAGGTTGAGGAAACCCTGAGACATTTGTCAAATGCCCTGGAGATCCTTGGCCTTGTGAATATGTCCACACATCACTCCCACAGATGACAATGTTCGTAGGATCCCCTGGGAAGACAGGAAATGTGCCATATCACCTAGACAAGACAAAAAATGTCCTGGAGTTCCTTGTGTGGACTTGGAAATTTCCATACCCTCNTATGCAGATATGGAATGTCCCACATACCCTAGGGAAGAGGNCACAGGTGCTCTACTNCCTTCTGAGGATGAGGGACTTCCCTNATGCCATTGTGTAGATGGNGGAAANTTTAGGGGCNTTTTTGGCTGGCAGGAGATATTTGAAGACCTCTTGGTCTGATAGGGATACTGTGAAGTCCCCTTGTTCAGAGGGAGGATCTCTCCATCTCCTTTTGCTACAGTGGGAATGTCCAGGGTCCAGTTTCACAGCAGGAGACTGTTTGAATCTCTCTTTGTGAGAGAGAATAGGTCTTTGACTCTCTGCTCTAGATGTGGACAATCATGGAGTCCCCTTGACAGATANGGAAGGACTCAAAACCCCTGGGGAAGATGNTGAAGGTGCTAGAGCCCTTTGTGTATGTTGAGAAGGCCCAAGAGTCCCTTGGGCAGACTCGGGAATTCCTAACACCTCTTGTATATTTGGGGAACCCTCTAGGGTCCCTTCTGAAGTTGCAAAAGATCCTAGAGCCCCTGGTATAGATGTGGATAATTTTGGTTCTTCTTGGGCAGGAATGGGTGGTGTGAGGCTCACTTGGGGAACTGTGGTCAGGTTTGGGCTCCTTTGGGCTGTAAGGGAAGATCTGAGCCCATTTTTTAATGGTGGAGGACATTTAAAGCTCTTTGGTTTATTGGGGAAGTTATGATATCCCCTTGGTTAGAGGAGGCAGGACTCAAGCTCACTTCAGCAGAAGTGGATTGCTTAGGGTCCTTTTGGGGAGAGGGGGAATATCCTTGGATGTCTTCATGAGAGGGAGAAGCTCTCCAACAAAATTAGCAGCTGTCAAAGGTGTTAAAGTCCCCTGGGGAGAAGTGTTGGGACTCAATCCATTTTGAGACAATGGGAAATGACTGAGTCCCCTTTTTGGAGAAGAAGGTTTGGAACCCTCCTTGTCTGATGGGGCCTCTTGGAGGACCCCTTGATTTGAAGGCCCTTATCTAAAACTCTTTGGGGGAGAACTAGAACAATTGGTGACCCTTTGGGTAGAGGATGGACTTCTGAAACCCCTTCTGGATGAGGAGACCTGTCTGATTTTCCTTTCAGCACAAATGTCAGGTCTCTGGGATACCTGGGCAGATGTGGAATGGCCCATAGTCCCTTGATCACATCGGTTTCTTCCTCCCAGAACCTCTTGGGTGGATAGGGATAGTCCCTGAGCATCTTGGGAAGAAGGGGAAGATCCCAGAGCTCCATGGGTAGGTGGGAAAGGTTGCAGGGACCCTTGAATATATGGGGAAATTACCAGTCCACGTTGGTCAGTGGAAGTGTCAGCAGAAGACGGCCCAGGCACTGTGTCATCTTCTTTGNACTTTTCACTGGCATCTCCATCACAGTGTCTCGAAGATGTTGCAGTTACTCTGGTGCCCTACTGGTCGAAGTCCATAGGTTCTTCCAACACAGTAGACATAGTCAGGCTACTTTTCCCCTTCCCAGGTATGGGCCCCAAACTGGAGGCCACTCTTTTTCTAGTGGCAGGCTGTAAGGCAGATGGTCTGGGTGCCGTGCTCAGTGGGTTACTCCTACACTCAGGAACCTCCTCCTGCAGAAGTGGAACTTTTCCTTCCTTGTTCTATTTCGGCTCCTTTATGGGCTCCATGGTCTACTGACTGGATGTAATCTTTGTAAGAGCTCTAAGACTCTGCAGGCTATCTGCAGTCCGCCAGTTGGGGACTTTGAATGTTTTCCCCTCATAGGGCTTTTGGCACCTGAACCTGTGTGGAGTCAGTGGAACCAACCCTGGGGGTGGAAAGTCCCGTGGGTCTTTGGTTCTGGTCAAGTGCTTCCCCCATTCGGGTGGGGTGTCTTCATCCCTTTGGGGGAAGGGGAAGGAGGTCCCAGGCCGGGGTGGCTGGGAAAACTGCGGTCTAAGGTCAGAGGGTAACTTCCGGGCTGAGGCTCGCTGGCCTCTCTCCTCATCTTTGGCCATTTAGCCAGTAAGGCAGCTGAGGAAGAAAAAGGGAAATTGCCCCTCTTAATCAGGAGCTAATGTACTTGCCAATGGTGACTCACAGCGAGCAGCAGCTAGGCAGTATCCTCTGAGAGAAGTTCTCCTTTCCCGAGAACTGAGGACAGACAAAGAACTCCAGTGACAGTTCGCCTCAGGAATCCAGCAGAGCTCGAGAGGGGCCTTGGAATGGCTGTCCTCGGGCCTGCAAGGGCCAGTCCCAAGCTGCCTCACCTCTCCGTTCTGCATGCAGTAGCAGGGCGAACATGCAAGCTTTCTGAATGAGGAGGGACGCTGAGAACCCTCTCCTTCCTTAGGGTCCAGAGTGCTAGCTAGTCTGGTGCCCACTGTCAGCTACCATGACAAGGACTGTTGAAGGGGCACCATGATTGGGAAAGACATGGGGTGCTTGGGAGACTGTGCTCTAGGGTCCCTCTTGCACCAGGACGGTACCTGCTGTCAAGAGGCCATCAGTGTTGCACTGTGTTCTGCTGGAGCCTTGTAACTGAATGAGAAAGTGTGATCTAGACCCTTGCTCCCCAGAGACTGTGAGGGCCAGCCAATCACTGCTTACTGTGCTAGGGAAAGAACAAGTAATAGTTTTGAATAGAGTAGAGGATGCCTGGAATTGGTATTACAAATGGTATTCTGCATTTTAATGATGGCCTATCCTGGGATTTTCTAGCTAAATTAGTGACAGCTTCTGTGAACATCTTCCTGTATGCTGAAATACATCTGTAGATTGCTTAATAATACTGCAACGTTCTTATTATGGAAGTACTTATTATATATATATTATCGAGACAATAAGGACAAGAAAAATAATCTCCTTAGAGTACAGATGCAAGCTGTTTTTTTCCCATACTCTTATCTGCTTTTGGTTAAGTGCATAGATTTAGAACACAGACACCGTTCGATTCCTGAATGTAGCCCCTATGGCCTTAAACAATTGCTTTGTCTGTCACGNTTTACATGTTGGGTCCTNTAACATTTACATTTTTGGATTGCTTTTGGAAGGTCATATAATTCCCCTGAAGGCACAATATAGCTGATGGTTCCTATTAGTGGCTCTGCATGGACCATTCACTTTCATTCCAACCATGTAGCTGTGACAGAGTTGTACAGAATGATTTTTGAAACCCTTGGTCAAGTTGAGTCTTTGAAAGGTCATGTTTATATAGCAGTTATTATACTGAGAAAGTGTAAATTTAAGGATATGGATGAAGATGTTTTCTTACTGATAGAGAAACTTGGTTTGCTTGTTGCACATTTTGCCAGTTTTTCTTTGAGCAATTTTGTTCTTGCTAGATGAAAGGCATTTATTTATTTTGGTGCTATATTTGTTTCTCTGGAGGATTTCTGGTTCCCTTTGGCTACACAGACAGTCAGGCTTGCATCATTCAGAAGCATTGAGAAACTTTTTTATCCTCAAATTATCTTCCTGTGCCATTGCCTTAGTGATTTGGCATATGCTTTCTCCTTGGAATTTCTGAATACTTCACCATGCCCTGTCATTGTTTAGCCCCAATTTAATCTCACNAATTTCATTTTTTAAAGGTATCTATCTCCAGAAAACCCATTCTTTTCCTACAGTCTNGGATAAATTGCCTTCTTGTCTAATTTTATAGCTCACTGTGTTTATCTTCAGACTAGCACATATCATAACTCTCATATACCTTTGACTCACTTATCTGAATTTCCTGTTGGTCTTTTGAGGTCCTTGAAAACATTGGATTTGCATACCAACATAATGCTGCTAGGTGTGAAGAAATTGGTGTAGGGTAAAATGGACAGGAAATATGAATATCAATTCAGATAATATACACTTTTTGAGAATTAGCTTGGCAATTATAGTCAGCACAAAATAGCTTTCTCAACTTAAATTAGTGACTATGTTTACTTCAGATAATCTATCAAAGATAGAGTAGTTTATACATACATGAATTACTGTTCTAAAAATGGTAATATTTAAAAGAAATTTCAAGTTTTNACTNTGATGAAGATGTTCAACTACAATAACTTCTATGCATAGTGAATTTAGTAAAGAAAAGAGCTGATTGAATAGTATATTTTGTAGCATTTAACTCAGTAAATAATATTCTTTTCTAAAGCACTTATATTTTATTCATTTTGTTAGCATACAAAGAAATGAGTTTCACTACAGCACTTTCTCACATGTACTTTTTTTTTATTTTTGAGTGTGTATGTGTGTAATGGGAATGACCATTGTTGTCTAGGTGACTGCCAAGTTCATTTTCTCACATGAGCAAACAACTGGATGACCAGGAAAGACAGAAGAGCAATCCTCATAGAAAACAAAATTAATAAGTTATATCATCATGCCTGGAGAAGCTTGAGATGGAAAGTTAGTTAGACAGATGCTAACATGGATGTTTCCTAGGGCCCCTGGGTCCTTTCCTTTCCAGTACTGGCCCTGTCTAGACACATGTACCTTCCTGCTATTTCTCCTGGCAGAGTCTTCTGGGAACAAGAAGACACTGTCTCAGGGAGCCTGCCTCAGCTTTCCCTTCCTACTTATGTCCGTCTAAGACCACCTCATGTGCGTATGTGCATGCAGAGACCACATGTTGATGTTGGATGATTGTGGTGACTGTACACTTTATTTACTGAAGCACAGTTTGGCTTGTCTAGCTAGCCAGGCTGTCCCTTGGTATCTCTTGTCTCCAACTCTCTAAGGTGTAGGTGATCAGCCACACTTTTACTCACCATTTGTTTGGGTACTAGAGATCTGAGCTCTTGTCCTTGTGTGTGGCAAATGTTTTATTCACTGAACTATCTCCCAGCACCTATTTTTTTAATGTTATTAGGAATTGCTTTTTATTCCCCTTATTTCTTTCTCATGATGTTCCTTTTTGGCATATAGAAAAGCTACTAATTTTTAAATGTTGACTTTATATCCTACTATTTCACTGAAAATGTTTATATAATAGAGTTTTCTGCTGAAGACTTTTAAGTAAAGAATTACATTATCTGCAAATAGGGATAATTTGACTTCTTCCCTTCCAATTTGTATCCCTGGTGGAATGTAAGCTGGTGCCACACTGTGTAAATCAGTATATAAGTTTTCAAAAAATGAAAATAGAGTTATTATAAGACCTAGCTATAATACTCCTGCACATTTTCTCAAAGGATCCTAGTCTTACTAATGACATACTTTCACATCCGTATTTATTGCTGCAATATTCATAATAGCTAAAGAATGGAACCATTCTTTTCCATTATGAGATGAGTAGATAAAATGTAGTATATATACACAATGGAATTTTATTCAACTGAAAAGATAAATGAAATCATGGTATTTGGAGGAAAATGGATAAAACTGGAGATTCTTATGTTAGGTGAAGAGGCACAGATTTGGAAAGAGAGAACTACCATAGGTTTTCCTCTCATATGTGGATTTGGGATTTAAGTTTTATATATTTGGATACATATGCATGGTTATGTGGGGTAGGTCATAAAACTAGAAAATGAAGTATAAGATGAGAAAACAGATCTCCAGGGGAAAAATTTAAAAGTGTAATGGAATACATATGACATAAAAACATAAAGAGATGCATACTAGTTACTGTTTTATTACTGTGATAAAATACCATTACCAAGGCAACTTGTGGAAGGGAGGAGTTATTTGTCTTATGATTCTAGAGGGATAAGAGTCTGTCTTGGTGGCAATGCATGGCTGCAAAGCAGTAGGCATGATACCAGGAATAGGAGCTAAGTGTTCACATCTCCAACCACAGGTAGGAGGCTGAGGGAGTGAACTTGACATGGTGTAAGTCTTTTAACTTTCAAAATACGCCCCTATTGACATACTTCCTTTAGCAAGGCCATACCTCCTGAGATACCCCAAACAGCCACCAACTGGGGACCAAGTATTCAAACACCTGAGAATATTGGAGACATATCCCTCAAACCACCAGAGGATGGCTATTGAAGGAAGCAGGGAACCAGTAGGAGGAAGTCGTGGGATCTGGGATGTCAATACAGGAGGATCAACATTATGGAAAAGGGGAGACTGGGGAGATGGCTTAGCAGTTAAGGGAACTGGATGCTCTTCCAGTGGACCTGGGTTTGATTTCCAGATCCACACGTTGGCTCACAATTTTCTGTAACTCCATTCCTAGTGGGATATAACACCCTCTTCTGACCAGGCATGTATATGGTGCACAGACATATGTGCAGGTAAAATGCCAATACACATAAAAATAAGTAAGGAAAGGGAGTGAATGAAAATACCATAACAAATCTCACTTTGCATGCTAACTTTTAAGACTGGTAAAGTATGTATATTGTTCAGTGTCTGTGTATTTGTACAGTTTCTGTTCTTTTGTTATTCACTTCTGTTTTTGTTCCAAGTATATTTTATGAAATAAACTGTGTTTATTGTTTTGCATTCATTAAGACTTAATTTGCACAAAAAATACCCACATGTGGTATATTTTAGAGGAGACTCCATGGGGTGCCAAGAAGAATGTATATGCCATACCTATTTAATAAACTATTCTGTAGGGAACTGCTAAGTCCAATCTACGTATGGTCTAGTCTAGCTCTGATGTTTCTTTGTTAACTTCAGTTCTTATGATGTGATGTTTTATGTGGATTGTCAGCAGAACCTATAATAAAGAAAAGGAGCCCGTGACAGATTATCTAGATTAGGTCAGTCTCTGGGTGTGTCTGTCAGGGATATTTTGATTGGCTTCACTGAGTTAGGAAGACACATCCTAAATGTGGGAGTCAGCATTTCATGGCTTGGGGTCCTTGACTGAATTAAAAAGGAAAAGAAGACCTTAATAGCAACATTCATCTCCCTCTGCTTCCTGGTTGTAGATGCACAATTACTAGCTATCTAAAGCCCCTGTGGTCATGACTCCCAGCAGTGAAAGACTGTAACCTAGAATGGTGAGCCAATATAGACCCTTCATTTCTTTTGTTGCTTTGTCAGGGTATTTTAATACAGAAACCAGACAAGTAACCAGCACAGATAACCTATCTGTTGGTCGAATCTTAGATGGTCTTGTAATAAGAAACTCAGAGCCAGTTATTGAGGTGAAAGCTGAAAGATCGAAGAAGCAGAGCAAGCCACAGCCAATCTTACCTCACCAACTCCTCAACTGATCCTGTTTCCTCAGACTGAAAACCTCTGAGTCCTCATCAGAAAGGATCTCAGCTGAACTGCTTTAGTTCCTGTTTCCTCATGCCTTATATAACTGTCTCCACCCTGCTGTCACTCCCTGGGATTAAAGGCATGTGTGCTTCCCACTACTGAGATTAAACATGTGTGCAACCACTGCCTGGCTCTATTTCCAGTGTGGCCTTGAACTCACAGAGATCCAATCAGATCTCTGCCTCCCAAGTGATAGGATTAAGGGTGTGTGCCACCACTGTCTGGCCTCTATGTCTAATCTAGTGGCTGGCTCTGTCCTCTGATCCTCAAGCAAGCTTTTTGGGGTACACAATAAATCACCACACCTATCTAATGATGAGAATGAGGAACTGAAATCAATAATTAGTGTTATAAAAGGACCTATATGACTTTTTCTATTAGTGTTTATTTATATGAAATTGAGAGCCCCAAGATTTGTTATCTATCTGTTCATAATAGTTACATATCCTTGGTAGATTAGTAAAAGTTCAGTTTACTAAAATTTAGCTATTGTCTTGACCTATTCTCACTAATTTTGACTTGAAGTCTACTTTATCATATACCAAAATAGCTATATCTGCTTGTTTTCCATATCTACTAAGTTGATAGCTAGTCTTCTATTCTTTTGCTCCTTGTCTATAAGTGATTACACCAGTGAGTTTTATTTCTTTTGCTTACTTAGTTAAAAGTTTTGATTTTACATACCAACCCCAGTTCCCCATCCCTGCTCTTCTGCCCTCCCTACCACCTTTCCACATCCCACCTCCCATCTATTTCTTTGAGACAACAGGACAGTTGATTCTAGTTTCAATTCTGTCTGTTAGTCTTCATCTCTTTATTGGTGATTTGAAGTCATTTATATTTAAAGTTATAATTAAGAGATGTTTAATAGTTCTTGTGATTTTTGTTGATGTTTTTTGGATTTTTTACATTAGTGTTTGCTGTTTCTTTTTATCTTATCATTGGGGATTTACTGCTGTCTCTTATACACATCTAGATGTGTATAAGAGACAGGAGCCCCAAGATTTGGTATCTATCTGTTCATAATAGTTACATATCCTTGGTAGATTAGTAAAAGTTCAGTTTACTAAAATTTAGCTACTGTCTTTACCCTGTCTCTTATACACATCTAGATGTGTATAAGAGACAGGTCTTGAATGTCCTTATTACTTTGTAAGTAACAAAAGGTATCTCTCACTTTAAGCACTTCAAAGGTGATATTCTGTGCTTTTCTGGTTGAAAACGGTTCCAGTGAGAGATTTGGTGTTACTGAAATGTTTCTGACTTTGTATTTAAGTGTTTTGTTCTGTTTTCAGCTCTACAGCTCTTAATTTTCTTTTTGAATGTATTTTTGAAATCTTGAGCATGTTATGCTAAGGAGAGGTTCTTCTATGTTCATATCTATTTGGAATTCTAAATGCATCTTGCATTTGAATATTCATTTCTTTCTGTAAACCTCAAGAAATGTCTGCATTAATTTCATTGACTACATTCTTAATGTCTTTAGTGTTTAATCTCAGCTTCTTGTTTTAACACTTGGATACTTAAGTTTTTGTTTATCACTTTTAAAAAGAAATTATTGGTGTATTTTACATCTTGGCTACAATTTCCCTTCCCTCCTCTCAGTTCTTCCCTGCTCCCCTCTGTTCCCACTGCTCAATCTAGTCCCCCTCTGTTTCTGTTCAGGAAAGGCCAGGTCTCCCATGAGTATGAACAAAACATTGCATATCAAGTTGCAATAAGACCAAGCACCTCCCCATGTATTTAGGCTGGACAAGGCAACCCAGTATGAGGAGTAGTTCCCCAAAAGCCAGTAAAAGAGTTGGAGACAGCCCCTGTTCCCACTGTTAGGAGTCTCACAAGAGGACCAAGCTATACAACCGTAACAAACATATAGAGTGTCTAGGTTAATCCCATGCAGGCTCTCTTGTTAGTTCAGTCTCTGTGAGCCCCTATGAGCCCAAACAAGTTAGTTGATTCTGTGAGTTTTCTTATTGTATTCTTGACCCCTCTGGCTCCTACAATCCTTTCTTCCCTCTTCTGCAGGATTCCCTGAGCTGTGNCTAAGGTNTGGCTGTTGGTCTCTGAATCTGTTTCTATCAGTTGNNGGATGAAGGCTCTCTGATGACAATTGGGCTAGGCACCAATCTGGTCACAGGAGATGGCCAGTTCAGGCTACATATCTGCTATTGCTAGGAGTCTTACCTGGGGTCATCCTTGTAGATTTCTGGGAGATTCCCTTGTGCCAGGTTTTTCCCTGACCCTTTCTAGTAGTCTCTTTCAGCACTCTCTCCCTCCTCCCACAACCTGATTGCTCAGGGTCACATGCCCCACCTGCCTTCAGTCCACTCACAAAGTTTCTTCTATTTTTTCTTCCCAGACAGATCTGGATGCTACCCTGCCCCCAGCCCCAAGAACCCTCCTTTTTACTTAGTCTCTCTGGATATGTTTTTTGTAGCATTGTTATCTGTTAGGGAATATTACTTTAACTGGGCAAAGATGTGTTACATTGGTTTATACTGCCTTGGTCAACAATATAAAGATGTGTTCCATTTGTTTTTGTTGCCTTTGTTTAATTATGTAAAGATGTATTACTGTTTCACTTTGCCTGCCTAAGGCACCTGACTGAGCTAATAAAAAGCTGAATGGTCAATAGCTAGGCAGGAGAGGGATAGACAGGGCTGGTGAGCAGAGAAAATAAGTAGGAGGAGAAATCTAGGCTCAGAACGAATGAGAAGAAGAGAAGAGANCAAGGAGNAGAGGGATAATCTTGGGNCCAGAAGCCAGGAAGCCATCAGCCAGAGAGACATAGAGACGATCGGAAAGTGAAATATACAAAAAGAAATAGAAAAAGTCCTGAGGCAAAAGGTAGGTAAGGAGAAACAGATTAATATAAGAGCTAAGATAAGGCCAAACATTCATAACCAGTAAGAAGTCTCTGTGTTATGATTTGGGAGCTGGTCTGTGACCCAAAAGAAAAAGCCTGACATAGTTATCCTTTACTTAAGAGCTAATATCCACTTATGATTGAGAACATACCAAGTTTGTCTTTCTCAGTCTGGGTTACCTCACTCAGGATGGTTTTTTCTAGTTCCATCCATTTTCCTGGAAGTCAGTGTGGCAGTTTCTCAGAAAATTGGGAATCAATCTACCTCAAGACCCAGCTCTACCACTCTTCGGTATAGATACACCAAAAGATGCTCAATCATACCACAAGGGCACTTGTTCAACTATGTTCATAGCAGCTTTATTTGTAATAGCTAGAACCTGAAAACAGTCTAGATGTCCCTCAGTCGAGGAATGGATAAAGAAAATGTGGCACATTTATACAATGAAGTATTACTCAGCTGTTATATCTTTTATTACATTTTACTTTTGAGTTCCTGAACATTATTTTCATTCTTGATTTTTTTTGGTTGTTTGTGGGTTTTTTTTGTTGTTTCTCTTTTGATATTTGAATGTAATATTTGTTTAAACTTGTAATTCATCCTGGGATTCTTTCTTCTGGTTGGTTGAGTGTGATCTTCAACATTTTAATTTTCTTATTGTTGTTTAAAGTCACAGTTTATTTGTTGCTTTCTTTTTCATTTTGCTAACTTTTTTGTTGAGATTATTGATCTTCTCATCTGTGCTGCTCAATTTTTACTCACTGTGGCTGACTTTCCTCAAAAGATCATGGATCTTCTTTCAGGCTATTTTTTATTTTTTCAGCAAACTTTTGCAAAGTACATCTGGGATTTCATCTACTTCAGTATGTTTGGGTTCAGTAGTTGAGGAGTAAATATTGTTTGAGAGAGTCATGTTTTCTTGTATTTTCATGTTTCTTGTGTTTCCATGTTGTGATTTATTCATCTGTTGGCCTTCATGTCTCTCATTATTTTGTGTTCATTTAGAGGGGAATATTTTTCTAGCACA
>LZPO01055941.1:4453-28799 GCA_001675575.1 Neotoma lepida
GTCTACACTAGGGTGTGTCAGAGGAGAGTGTCTACACTAGGGTGTGTCAGCAGAGAGCAAGAGAATTCCTGGCTATTTGGCCTTGAAGTCAGCCTGGGAGTTCCTGTTCTCCTACCACTGTTTTGCACACCACTGGGGAGGTAGAACCATTGTCTTTGGGTCCTTATAAAATTAAATAGAGTTCTATCAACAAATTATAAGACTCAGTCTTTAAGAAGCAGGGTTCCCTGGTGTCTGCAGTTCACTGCTGCACAGGTGTGCAGTGCAGTTCTGGGGCTACCCACCATTCGTGCTTTTACAAGTCAAAGCAAAACAATTTCTTGAAGAAGAAAAAGAGAAGTCAGGCCCAGAAATTACTGTTGTTCTTTTGGAAATGCACTTTCTCTTATTTTTTTTTTGGAGGGTATATAGTATGTGAAATAGTGAATTTTGGCTTTTTTTCCCCCCAAATGCCTACAACACTCTCTTTCGGTAGATACATACTCTGTCAGTTAAACAAACACTCTATGAAGCCATTTAGATTTCTGATAGAAGGCTCATTAGCATAAACATTCCTAAATGTCTGAGATACTCATTTCTGTATGCACTCACACAGCATCTGCTGTGCTGCCCTGCAGATCTGTGAGCTGTGCAGAAATTTAGATGTTGAGGATTTCAGCCTGCTACCACCTGGGGCAAATGGTTTTGGAATGCCACATTACCGAAGCTTCTTAATTTCTTGGCAAGACTTAAGTGAAATCTAGGATGCCCCACGCAGTCAGCTTAGCACTAATAGATTTTTAAAGACCAATGCACTTAGCATTTCCACGGGATGGGCTTTTTAAAAACAAAGCAATTACTTACATGGCATTAATTATATAAACAGCATCCTTCTGACAAACCGAGTGCTTGTCTTCCAGCATCATTTCTGAATATTTACACATCAGATGCTGAAATAAAAAAAAAACAAAACTGCCATAACCTTAAAGATCCTTTTCAGCAATGAAAGGGCAGGAAGGTGCCATGTGCCTCTTCTGACTGATACTCTTCCGACCGTGGCAAAGCGCTTTAAGATAAAACTCACAGCAGCTGGCTTTTCTCTCTTCAAAGGATTAAATAAGATTATATGGCAGGCTGTATGAGAAGATTCCCAGAAGTAGTTCCTGCCTTCTTTAATGTCACCTTGCTCTTGTTTCTCCCTCTTCACTCACTCTTCACTACCATCAGGCCTTCCCTCTGCTCTAGGAATACCCAGCTCTCAGCCTTTAGTGGACAATGTCACCCCCTCCCCCGACAAAATGGACATTAGGCAAATGAGACACTTAGCTAAGNTACAAGGTTCAAGGGTGTAAAACAGACCTCAGCAAGCAGGGAGAGGTACTTCCTTAATACACAGCATCATCTGTAAAATCAAAATCAATGCCCAAACCCATGAAGAATATAATTCCAAACATAAACAGACAAGATCCAACTCTGAACCTGAACAACTACATCCCACTTGCATCTCACTAATCTTGGCCTTGTTGGAGTTTGTCTTTAAATTTTTATATTTTGCTATCAAGGTGATATTGACTTTGAAATACTGCAGAACTTGAGAGATGGCTCGGCAGTTCAGAGCACTGGCTGTCCTTCCAGAGAACCCTGGTTTATTTTTCTGCACCCACATGGCACGTCATAAATGTCTGTAACTCCAGTTCCGGGGGATCCGATACCCTCTTCAAACCTCCTTCTTAGACTGTTTACACGGCTGGTTACTTCCCCCCAGTGTTACGATGGCACTACCCCTCTGACGACCAAACAGCCCTTCTCTCTCCCTTACTCCTTTCTTCCAGCACCAGGCTCCTTTCCTCTTTGTTCTTGCTAGCTTTTTCGTGTTTCCTACTTTTCCTTGGCTACTGAATTCTCACTTCAGCAGAATAGGCCGTGCCAGGTCCTTTCTTTTCAGACTCCCTGGAGTCAGCACTGTGCCTCACAGCTGAGCACACCTCATCCTTATCTTTGCTTCCCTGGATTTAGATCTTAGCCCACTGGTGAAAAGCAGGCACCTGGTATAAGACAGGTGACCTGGTGGTTCCTGTTAGAGTTGCTGAGGGGTTAGCAAAAGCCTAGAGGTCCATTACAAAAATAAAAGTCTTGGAGAGGACAGTTTACTTCTTACACCCCAGGCAGGTCTTCTGTCTAATCAAGCTTTCTAATGCAAAGGAAAAGAAAAGAAACACCTAGCCAATTAAATATGCTAAGTCATGTCATAAAGGAGGGTACAATGATAGCTCAATGAAAATCCCAGATTTCTGTATTATTTGAGTACATTCTTGTACTAACAAGGATGGGCTTCAAAGTGTTTAGGTGAGATCTGCCCATCTCAGGGACATCGGATGGTTAATAACAGTTTTAGGCAGAAAATTAAAGCTCTGACTTCCCATGTCTGGTGGCATCAGGTAACCCGAGTTTGTGTAGCCTCCTTTGCAAAGAGATTTACCTAGTGTTCCTTTTGGCATCACTAAAATCTTGCTTTCTTCCTTTCTGACTGATTCTTAACNGCATCTCAGTCCCACAGCATAACCTCAGGGCACAGAATGTTAGCCCTGATACCACTCAAANTTCCAGTACCTGAAGCTGCTTGTCGATGTAAGGGACTTTTAAAACTTCTACAGCAGATGGTCTCAATGAAGGACTCTTGCTCAACATGCTATAATATTCAAAAAGAAAATTACTTTTCCAATGAACAAAAACCCAAGTTCATTTTAAATATAGGAACAAAACTTCAAATGGTCTCTTTCAGACTTGCTTCCATACCGTTCCATGATGGTGTTTAGTTCTCGTGGGTATCTCTCGGGAAGCGAAGGTGTGTCACCTTCAACAATATTTAAAACCACGGACAAGAAACTGGAACCAGCAAATGCATGATCCATGCAACACATCTCATATAAAATGCATGCCAGTGACCTGCAGACAAAAATCAAAACATTTAAACAAAGAACAAATGTCCCATGTAAAATGTGTCCATCATAAAAAAAAAAAAAAAAAAAAAAAAAAAAAAAAAAAAACCTCAGCGATACTGTGGCATTAGCTATAAGGCACCAACATTCATTTGAGTTTGTTTTCAGACTACATATTTGCCAAGAAAAACCTAGATCCAAATGACAGACAGACAAATAGACAGCCAGGGACACACACACACACACACACACACACACACAGAGAGAGAGACGGGCACACTCATATGCATATAGGCATGCTGCACACAAATCCATGACCCATCAAAGGATGAAGTAGAGAGAAATCTGAACACTACTTTTTCCAAAGGAAAAATAAACAAGCCAATAGCAAGATGTCTGCACAGAGTAAAGAGTCTAAAATTTGATTAATGTAGCCAGGAATTTTTAAATTAGTATCTATGAAAGAAAAACAAAATGAGGCTACATAGTACCTGCCTAAGGTAGTTTTTTTTAAAGTTATGTGTGCAGAATGAAATTTTAATTTAGCAGCCTGACCTGCCCTCTGTGTGTACTGTGCATGTTGAAAAGGAGGCTGCCATCATGTATTAGTTTTCTGAATAGAATCCATTTGCATTTTCAAGTAGAAAGGGAGAGGAACTATTTGCAGCTCACATTAAAATGTATAACTCTCCCTGGGGGATCATGAAACAGGAGATCAAAATCAGAGATCAGCCCAACACTGAGGTGGATTAACCATGCCAACTGGTAACCTCTGAGCTGGCAGGAACATGCTCTTAATGGTTCCACATTATAAAGAAAAAGAACGTTAAAGTCTTCCCTGAGCTCAGTATTGAGAAACAATAGGCTATTTTTATCTTAGGGGCATTGTGAATTATGTAACAGTCAGATTCCCCTTTTCATAGTGGTTGCCTGAAAGATGAAAAAAATGAGTTTGTGATAGAGTGTTTATAGGCTATATGTTATATAACTTTTCACACAGCATTTAGTAAGGGAAGAGTATACATAAATAAGCACAGGAACATAGAATTTATTCCATGGTTTCTTATGGAAGTAAACACATGTAAGAGAATTCTAAATATGCACACTGCAAATGTTTCTGTTCAGTAAGCAACAGTAACACTAAAGCTTTCCAGCTGATTACAAAGCACTTTCATGTATATCACAACAGGGATTTAGACTTCCCCAGTGAAATGGAGCCAATATAGACAAGGAAGTTGGCTCTGAGAAGCTAAGTGTCTTGATTAAGGTCGCACAGTAGTAAATGGTAGAACTGACTCTCGAATTAAAGCATTTTCCTTCCAAACTATTATTTCAATTAGAAAGAAAGACAATATTAGAAGCAATTAAACAGACCTGGCTAGAGTACCGACGTCAACACAAATATTGTAAATAAGAAAGTATTTGAAACTCAATCTGTTTTGTGTCCATCTGTAAGAGTATTAAATGATAGCTTATATAGGAATTTTAGCATAGTTAGATTTCAGCATCTATGATGATAAATTTCTTCAAATAAATATAAAATAATGACATTTTTAGAAAAATAAACACAGAGTGTTCTTTGCCAGCTGGAAAGCACTAAACACGTTCTGGAGTTCTGGAGTTCTGGAGTTCTTCTAATAAAGAAAAATGATCCTAGGCAAAAACAAACAATGCTAGAACAAACAAACAACATTAAAAAAAGTACTCTGTAAATATATATAAGTAGACATTAATGCTACACAATATTGATAATATCTTGTTGGGTTAGAAAATTGTATATAATAAAGTTATGGCAGGATAACAAAAAAGACAAAAAAAGAACAAGATTTAAAGTGGTTTCAGTTCCTTCTGCTACTAAGAAAGAAGTCATAATGATGTTTTTACTAGACAGTAATAAGGATGTCTGTTGTATTTTCTAAAGTTATCATTGAAGGATAAGATAACATAGAAATAAAACAAGCTAGGAGAAAGAAAAACCAACTACAAAATTTTAAACTAAAAGGAAGGAAGGAAATAAAATGAAAACAAAACAAATGGGACACAGAGAGCATAAACAATAAGATAACATATAAATATAGTTACACTAAAAGTAATAGCAAAATAGTTCAATTGAAAAAGGCTTATCAGACTGGATTAAAAAAATACTGCTCTCCAAATAACCTTGAGTNTCTGAACATGAGAAAGTCTGATAGAGTATCTGAACATGAGAAAATTTGCAGAGCCAGTGAGACACTTTAGCAGGCGAGGGTGCTTGCTGCCAAGCCTGATAACATGATTCCAATCCCAGTGACCTACACAGTAGAAGAGAAACAGCTCCTGAGGTTTCCTCCTGACCCCCACATTCACATCCTAACATGTCCATTCTCCACAAATAAATAAAAATTCAAAAAAAAGATATATCATGCAAGCACTTGCCAAAATATTGCTAGTATAGGTATANTCATACCAGATGAAACAGGTTTTGAGGCAAGAATCACTACGAAGATTAAGACAAGGGATTAATAAAGAAATCAAACTATCAGGAGCATATGATAACTTTAAATGTACATGCATCAAATGTGCATGTAAGAGAGAGAACAGAATTAAAGGGAAAAATAAATGCTCAATCATAGTGGTTCATAATAATTCAATNGCTAACAGAACACACAGAGCATCAAAATCAATAAGGATGGAGGAAATACACACAACACAATAACCCAAAATGACAAATTGCCATTAATGCAACCTATCATGACAAAATTCATATTNTTTTCAAGAACTCATGAAGCATCTATCAAAACTGACCATACACAAGGTCATAGACAAGCTTCAATGAGTTCAAAAATTAAAATCTTGAGAGCATATTCTCCAGCTACAGAGCAAGAAAACTAGACATTAAAACNAAAAAGAAGAAGGATAGGAGAAGTGGTGCAGGTGCAGGTGAATCGGGCCCCTGAGGGCATGAGAACAGAACTGGCCCCGCCCCTTGCTATCTACTGCTTTGGGTGAGCCAGCCTGGGCAATGCTGGAGAGCTTGCCATGGTGGTGAGGATGAGGGAGAGCTGGTGGGCTGACTATCTAACCCAACTAACTAACCCAACTATCACCCAGGCCCAGAACCAGGGCTGTGAGTTGGCCCACCCCATCCATGAACTGCTGGAGAATCTGTTAAAGTGATATTACAGATTGGAAAAAAGTGGCTGGAGAGATGGCTCCGCCATTANAGACTAGGCTCACAAAAGATTGGGAAAAAGTGTTTTCATTCTCAGTAGTCAACACTCATCTGTAGTGTCATAACGAAGGGAACACAGCACAATGGACAAAGGAGGAAATTTCCTTAGTCCTGTTTATAGAGCTTTGGAATATATAGTAAAAAATATACTTACTGGTGAAATACTGAAANTTTACAATTTCCTACTAAGATTGGTATCAAGAAAAGAATCAATATACCTTACCTATACAACAGGAAATGAATACCTAGGACAATAAGGTTAGAAAAAATTAATTATAAAGATAAGCTAAAAATATTAAGTTATCATTAATCATGTCAAAATGACTGAGTACACGAGAAGTCCAGAAGACTCTAAAAACCTTTAGAAATATCTAACAGACTCAGCAGGCCTGCTAGATAGAAAGGGCATTTGTGTCTCTAAGTTGGCAAAAAGAGCACTTTTTAAATGAAATTAATTGTGCCACTTAGACTAACATCACAAAATGTCAAATATCTAGAAATAAACCTAGTAAGAGGTGTGCCAGATCCTATAGTGTCAGCCATGACACAGTGATAAGGGAAATTAATGGACAAAAACCGAGAGGCAGAAGGAAAGGTAGATGCATTCTCACCGCAAGATTCAATAAGAGAAAGACACCAATTTTTCCTAAAATGATTTACAGACCCAATGCAATAGTGGTTAGAGTCTTACTGGGTTTTTCTTCTTACATAGGAACTGACAAGATGACTTTAAATTTAGGTGGAAACACTACCAAAACAGTTGTATTTAATANTTCTTTCCTTATAAGAGTGTGGTATTGGCAAAGAAGAAAGAAAGATGACGAATGAAGCCAAAAAGAACTGTTTTCTAATGACGTGCAAATTCTACTACTTGATTAAGGCAAAGGTAAAGTATACTGCTAGGGAGAGAAAGAAAGGGAGAAAGGAGGTGGGGTACAGATCTTCAACAGATACTAAATGATCAATACTCGAGATGTTCTACATTATTAGACATCAGAGAAATGCAAATAAGCACCCTGGGGCAGTAATTCTGCATGCTCCTAGAATGGGTAAAAACTGACAAGACCAAATCAGTACTTGTTATGCTAGGAATAAAAGTTTTTAAGAAAAAAAGACAGAGGTTGAAAGAACTAAGTCATACAAACCCCACCTCACTCTTATCAGGTCAGAAGGGCTGAGTGGGAACAAGAGTCTCTGCCTTGGTCAGTGTTCTGTTGCTGTGAAGAGACACCATTACCATGGCAACTCTTAGAAAGGAAAGCATTTAATTGGAGCTGGCTCACAGTTCAGAGATTTAGTACATTGTCAGATGGCAGGAAGCCTGGCAGGTGCCGGCAGACCTGGTGGGAGAGTAGTTGAAAGTTCCACATCTGGATCAGCTGGTCAGAGAAAGACACTAAATCAAGAAATCAAATACATGAGCCGACGGGGGCCATTCTTATTCAAACCACTACAACCTCTGACCCAGGACATCGTGAGCTGTCTTGGAATCAGAGTGGTTAATGTCTTTATCAATAACACAAATGGTAACCATGACACCAATGANACTGATAGTTGAAAACTTAATAGTGTCACCATAAGCTAAATCTACTTTCTTTACACACACAGACACACACGCGCACACGCACGCACACACACACACACAGACAAACAGAAAGTTACACACCATATATATTTGTGTGTATACATCTATGGGTAGCGGGCATGTGTGTGTGTGTGTGTGTGTGTGTGTGTGTGTGTGCAAGTGCCTGTGGAGGCCCAAAGTTGACATAGGGTGTCTTCCTCAATTGCTCCACAGTTTGTTTATTGAGGTAGGGTCTCTCACTTAAACCCAGAGCTCCCTGATCTGATGGACTAGCTAGCCGGCTTGCTCCAGGGATACCTTGTGTCTGCCTCCTGAGTGTTGAGATTACAGCTGGCCTCCATGATAGCCCAGCTTTTTACACGGGTTCTGGAGATCTGGACTTGAGTGCCCATGCTTGCATAGCATGCACTTGATCCACTGAGCCATTGCTCCAATCCTTCCTTACACATTTTAACTCACACCTATTACTATAATTGCAATAGCGTCAGGTAAGTGGCTCAGGGTTCCACCCATACTGCAGGTGGTAGAACTAGATTGCAACCCTGCCAGCCTGCCTACGCAGACATGAGCTCTGTGTCAATCTGCCTGTCAGTGCTGCATCTATCTGAGCATTTCAGATCATTCTAGGCTCTTGAGCTGGAAACTGGGGCTGGCTCCAACAGAGCCTTTCAGACAGGGTTTGACTTCAAACTTACTTCAGGTCTTGCATAGAGCTAAAATCTACCTTTAATGATTGCTGAGGCCTTAGGCAACAGCACACAGGGCATCTGATCAAGGCAAACATGGGGTATGGTGTGAGACCCTGTGGGGAAGGGAAAAGAGGGCCATCAGCATGGATTTTGCTGTTGCATGGCTTAGAAGCAAACAGGGATTAGAGGCCTATGAACTGTGAGCACATCATAAAATAAATCCTGGTGTTGTGGAGACCTAACTCTACCTGAGCCATGCTTGGTGAATTTATTAATGTCATAAAATGATGCACAATTATTTTGCTAACCAGATGATGGAATAATTAGATCCACAGTCTGATTAAGTAACCCAAGAGTGTCAATGGAACTACTCTNTTATGGAAATCCTCTTAGCTACACTTTAAGCCCATTGCTTTTTATTTACTTAGGTCACTTTGATCTACTGCTGTGTGCCTGTGCTTGAATGCACAGAGGCTTCATTTATCAGCCAGGAACTTGTAGGAAGGGACCTGCAACACCACAGTGCATACACAAGAAGTAGGTACTAGCAAAATAATATGAGACAATGTGATTGAACAAACTTCTATGGCATTTGGGGTCAAAGATGTCTTGATTGTCCAGTCATATATTTTAAAACCTATCTCCTAGATATATTGTTTATTCTGATAACTATAACTGCATGTATCTATGCTTTTATTTTCTCCAATTTCCAACCAGATATTTTATATGAAACTTAGTATATCACCTTCTAACTCCTAACTCCCATCCTTTTGAAGACAGAAAGTGCCAGTGTTGGGAAGCAGAAGTAGAGAAACACATACACACACACACACACACACACACACACACACACACACACACACACACTCCAAGTGCATTTTACTTAGAAGTCTGAGATTTGCATTCCCTCCTTTTTCCAAAATACATTCAAATATATCCTGAGGGATCACACTGTACAAATGAAAGGGAAAGTAAGGATCAGGTACATGTGAGACATATCCCACCCTAAATCTCCCAAGTTGCCATCTGTTCAGGTTGCCAGAACTACAGAGAGGGTTCCAAAGCATGGGCTGATAATGAATTGCAAATGAAATGACAACTGCCTTGTCTCTGTGTAGCTAAATTTACTCCTTTAAAGATCTGCTGGACCCTCAAGCAGAAAAGTGCCCCAGCATGCATGATCTAGTGTGCTGGCGAATCTTATCATCTTTTAGGTACTATTTCCATTTGATGCNATTGAGAGACATTCGGATGTTTTCATTAAAAGGTGTGTATATGAAGCTACAGGCAGTCAATGGCTACTGAGAGAGGGAGAATCCATCTTCTCCAAGGACTACGTTCCTGATAGGTTAACCAATCCCAAGTATGAGCAACACTAAATGGGCTCGGTGGGTTTTACACACACACACACACACACACACACACACACACACACACAAAATGTAAAAATAATAATTATAAAAGAAAAGGTCATGAACTTTGGAGTAGGGGTACATGGGAGGAGTTGGGGGTGCAGGAAGGATGGAAATAATGTAATAAAGTACTCATGTATGAAATTCTCAAAAAGAAAATTAAAAATTAAAAAAGCATACATAATGACCACAGTTAAATGTATAGGGAAAGAAATANAAAGTTAATACAAGAGGAATGGGTTTCCCTTTAGTATATAATAACCTAAATAACTCTTAAAATTGAATATTAGCATAAACTGTCCAAGCATAATGAAACTTGAAAAGATAAAACATATAGATCTTTCACTTGATCAGTTAGAGTTACCTCAAGATATTTTATATTGTTTGTAGCTATTGTGAAGGGTGTTGTTTCCCTGATTTCTTTCTCAGCCATTTTATCATTTGTATATAAGAAGGCTACTGATTTTTTCTGAGTTAATCTTACATCCAGCCACTTCACTATATGTGTTTATCAGCTGTAGGAGTTCCTTGGTAGAATTTGGAGATCGCTTATGTACACTATCATGTCATCTGCAAATAGTGATACTTTGACTTCTTCCTTTCCAATTTGCATCCCCTTGATCTCCTTTTGTTTTCTTATTGTTCTAGCTAAAATTTTGAGTATCGAATATATCGAATATATCTACTCTTTCCGTACATATCGAATATGTACGGAGAGAGTAGACAGNCTTGTCTTGTCCCTGATTTTAGTGGAATTGCTTTGAGTTTCTCTCCATTTAATGTTTGCTGTCAACTTGCTATATATTGTTTTTATTATATTTAGGTATGTTCCTTGTATCCCTGATCTCTTCAAGACCTTTATCATGAAGGAGTATTGAATTTTTGTCAAGGCTTTTTCAGCATCTAATGTTTCTTTGTTTATATGATGGGTTGCATTGACAGATTTTCCTATGTTGAACCATCCCTGCATCTCTGAGATGAAGCCCACTTGGTCATGGTGGATGATCTTTTCTGATGTATTCTTGGATTTGGTTTGTGAGTATTTTATTAAGTATTTTTGCATCAATGTTCATGATGGAAATTGATCTGTAATTCTCTTTCTTTGTTGAGTCTTTGTGTAGTTTGGGTACCGGGGTTTGTGAGTATTTTATTAAGTATTTTTGCATCAATGTTCATGATGGAAATTGGTCTGTAATTCTCTTTCTTTGTTGAGTCTTTGTGTAGTTTGGGTACCAGGGTAACTATGGCCTCACAAGAACTTCAAGTCTTTGAAGAAAGAAATTGAAGAAGATATCAGAAGATGGAAAGATCTCCCATGCTCGTGGATAGATAGGATTAGCATAGTAAAACTGGCAATCTTACCAAAAGCAATCTACAGATTCAATGCAATCCTCATCAAAATTCCAACACAATTCTTTATAGACCTTGAAAGAACAATACTCAACTTCATATGGAAAAACAAAAAAACCCAGGATAGCTAAAACAATCCTGTATAATAAAAGATCTGCTGAAGATATCACCATACCTGATCTCAAGCTCTACTACAGAGCTATAGTAATAAAAAAAACATAGTATTGGCATAAAAACAGACAGGTGGGTCAGCAGAACTGAATGGAAGACCCAGACATAAATCCACACACCTATGGACACCTGATTTTTGACAAAGAAGCCAAAATTATACAATGGAAAAAGGAAAGCATCTTCAACAAATGGTGCTGGCCAAATTGGATGCAGGCATNTAGAAGAATGCAAATAGATCCATACCCTGCACAAAATTCAAGTCCAAGTGGATCAAAGGCCTCAACATAAATCCACTTACACTGAACTTGATAGAAGAGAAAGTGGGAAATCGCCATGAATGCATTGGTACAGGAGACCACTTCTGAATAGAACACCAGTAGCACAGACATTAAGACTGACAATAAATAGGACCTCTTGAAGCTGAGAAGCTTCTATAAGGCAACACTGTCAATAGAACAAATAGAATGGGAAAAGATCTTTATCAAGCCCACATCTGACAGTGGGCTGATCTCCAAATTATATAAAGAACTCAAGAAACTAGACATCAAAAAANCACATAAAATCCAATTAAAAATGGAGTACAGGTCTAAACAGAAAATTCTCAACAGAAGAATCTCAAATGGCAGAGAAATACTTAAAGAAATGTTCAACATCCTTAGCCATCAGGGAAATGCAAATCAAAATGATTCTGATATTCATCTTACACCTGTCAGAATGGCTAAGATAAAAAAAAATGACAGTTTATGTGGGAGAGGATATGGAGTAAGGGGAACACTCCTCCATTCCTGGTGGGAGTGCAAACTTGTACAGCCACTTTGGAAATCAATATGGCATTTTTTTCAGAAAATTGGGAATCAATCTACCTCAAGATCCAGCTATACCACCCTTGGGCATATACCCAAAGGATGCTTAATCATACCATAAGGACACTTGCTCAACTATGTTCATAGCAGTGTTATTTGCAATAATGAGAACCTGGAAACAATCTAGATATCCCTCAACTAAGGAATGGATAAAGAAAATGTAGTAATTTACACAATGGAGTATTACTCAGCTATTAAAAACAATGACATCAGAAATTTTGAAGGCAAATGGATGGAACTAAAAAAATAATCCTGAGTGAGGTAACCCAGACCCAGAAATACAACCATGGTATATACTCATTCATAAGTGGATATTAACTGTAAAGTAAAGGATCACCATGCTACAATCCACAGACTCAGAGAGGCTAGGTAACAAGGAGGGCCCAAATGGATGTCCCTGGGAAGGGGAAATAGAGGAGATCTCCTGGGTGGACTGGGGTCGGGTGGGAATGGAAACTTGCGTGATCAGGTTGTGAGGTGGATGGAGGAGGAGAGTACTGAAAGAGATGACTGGAAAGGTGAGGCATTGGGGGTCAGGGAGAAACTTGATGCAAGGGAAACTCGAATCTACAAGGATGACCCCAGCTAAGACTCCTAGCAATAGTGGATACATAGCCTGAACTGGCCATCTCATGTGACCGGATTAGTGACTATCCCAATTGTCACCAGAGGGCCTTTATCCAGTAACTGATGGAAAGAGATGCAGAGACCCATACCCAAACATTAGGTCAAGCTCCAGGAATCCTGTTAAAAAGAGGGAGAAAGATTGCAGGAGCCAGAGGGGTCAAGGACATCACAAGAAAACCCACAGAAACAATTAACCTGGTTCATAGGAACTCATAGTCTGAATCAACAACCAGGGAGTCTGCACGGAACCAACCTAGGCCCTTTACATATATGTGACAGTTGTGTAGCTTGGTCTACTTGAGGTACTCCTAACAATGGGATCTGGGACTGTCCCTAACACTTTTGCTGGCTGTTTGCAGTTTTCCTGCACTGACTCTGTATCCTGTAGGTTTTGCCTAGAATGTCAAACAGGAAGTGGGGACAACTTGNGAAGCTCCCCAGCTTTCAGTGTTTGCCATTATTTATCTGGGTTTTCATTCTTGGGTAGGCAGGACCATCAAGTCAGTCCTTATGCCCTCTGCCTCTGTCTGGNGGAAGTTACCTCCTCTTGCTTTCTCTGGAAACCGCCATTGCCCTCTCTCCCTCTTTTTGAAGAATGTTCCCTCTCCCAGTGGGAGAAGGCAATAGGTATCGGACTTCACACAAGCAGTGGCTGGCTCTTGGGAACCCATTCCTCACACTGGATTGCCTTGCCCAGCCTTAATACAAGGGGAGGAGCTTAGTCCTACCCCAATTTGATATGCCATGCTTTGATGATACCTATGGAAGGCTTGCCCCTTCTGAACAGAAACAGAGGAGGAGTGGATTGGGGGTGGTGGTGGAGGGGAGTTGGGAAGAGGAAATGGGAGGAGAGGAGGGAGGGGAAACTTCAGTCAGGATGTAAAATAAATAACTAAAATTAAAAAATAAAATTTTCAAAAAAAGATGAAATAAAACAGTGACACTGGCTACTTGGAATGCTGTAGACACATGTTACATAGCAGTAGTTTGCCATGGGCCACCAGGTACTGGAGCTCCTGTAACAGCTTCACAGATGTCCAGTGCCTGTAGGAAGCATCGGAGAGGTGGGTTAAACGCTGACCCTGAGCATCCAGGAAGAGATGCAGCTGGACAGGAAGCATGGTTTCTGGACTGTTGCCAAGTTTCCACCCAAAACAGGGAAACTAGGGAGTAAAGGCAAAAGTTCCAGGTCCTATGATTTTAGCACTTAAGTGAAAACTTGTAAACTGGAACTTCAAAGTACAAGTAGATAAAGACAAATTGTTCAGCTAATACCCGAGGAGCATGGCATTTATGTGANGCGAAGCCAAGGGAAGAAAGTGAGGCAGTGACTACAGGGCCTGAAAACAGAGGAAGCACAGTCAACAGATGCTTATCAGAGAGTACAATGAGCACATTTAAGACCAGCAACTGGGCTGGGAGAAAGCTCAGTCAGGAGAAAGCTTATTTTGTAGACACAAGGACCTGAGTTTAATCATTCCAGAACCCACATCTAAACAACAGGAACAAAACCAAATAAACAAACAGCAAATGTGATGAAAAGCCTGCTTGTACCAGAGCTGGGGAAGCAGAGATGGACAGATCCCTGAGGCTGGTCCAGCCTACTCTAAAAATATAAAGTGGATAGCACATGGGGAATGACAGTCAAGGTTGCTTACTGGTGCGTGCACACAGAAAAACAGACAGACAGACAGACAGACAGACAGAGACACAGTGAGATAAACAGAGACAGACAGAGAGAGAACAAGAAAGGGGAGCTGGGGGGCAGAGATTGACTAACAAGCAGCTAAAACCAGTAGGGGCTCTTCTCAAGCCCAAGGCGGGATGAGTACAAGGATTGGGATAAAGCCTGAAGTAGCTGAGTGAATAACAGCACAGGACAAANCAACAGAAGTCCCTTCCCTGATGAAATGCTCTACATTTCTGCAAACAAGAGCCACATGGGGGTACTGAGCACTTGATGTGGTGACTGTGATCAAGAAAAGGTAGTCATTCTCTCCACCATATCCTTCCAATATACATGTTTTAAAGAACAATTATAGAAAAAAAACAGGGTTTGGGTGACTTTTCTCCTGCTTGTAAAAGCTCTAAATAGTCTCTTGCATAATTTCTAGTGTTTGAAGATGATCTGGCCCTTCTGGAACCCCCAGGTACCATAATGTCCTCTATAAGGATTTGACCAATGGAAGACCAAGGCCAATAGCCATGGGAGAGCAAAGCAAGAAAGAGGAGCAGCGTGAGAAAAACTGGCTGGAAGACGAAGATATTCCTAAGGTCAGCCCTAAGCGTTCTATACAAACATCGTCTAGGAAAGGACCATGGACAGTGCTCCGCCCTGGGCGTTCTATACAAACATCGTCTAGGAAAGGACCATGGACAGTGCTCCGCCCGTGGTGAAGAGGAGACGGGCACTGGAGATAATAATAAGGCATCCTTCCATTCCAACAGCGACTATCCACTTCACTGCCCCATTACGGATGGATTTGGCAACAGCCCCCACTGCTTACGGTTCCAGCTGCCTTATTCATTTTATGCAGTCTCTCAGGGCTCTTTTAAGATGGAATGAACATCAGAAGTAGTAGGATGTGCCAGGTTAGCGAAAATCTACCTCTCTCTTTAGTCTGTGCCAACCTTCCCCCTCCAGTATATTTCCTATAGCCTAGCCTGGTATCCTTACAAAATGGGTCCTTTGGGAGAGTGACTGGTCTTTCCATATATTCCTTTTCCCTTCACATAAGTGCATCCTTCCCTGTTGTTACTGGAGTTGGCATGTGACTTGCTTCAGGCAATGTAACAAGGCAGTTCTAAAGACTGAGTGAAAGCTTTCACAGAGTGTGAGCTCAGCACAGCCCTTAATTGTTAGTTCTCTGGCATTCGATGACACCCTTTGCTCAGGCACAGTCTGGACCTTGAAACTGGGGAGAGCCTTGGAGTAGACTACTTTAACCTAGAGTCTCCTCTAAGAGAAAGCAGACTGCAGGGGAACCGTTTGTTTCCTGGTGAAGAAAATAGAAACATACCAAGCTGAGGCTGACCTAGCCCCTCTCCCCTGCATCAAGGCTGAGTAAGGCCCCAACTTAGTATACCAGCCTGTGTTGACTACCCAAGGGAGACCTTACTCTCTATGTGGAGGGGATAGGGGTGGGATGGGGGTAGGTGGAGGGAAGCAGGAGAAGAGGAGGGAATGGGAACAGGGGTTGGTATGTAAAAGGAAAGAAAAATTTTTTAAATAAAAAATTATATAAAAAAAAGAAGCAGACATAAAAGCTAAATTGGGAGCAGCTCCCGTGGCAGCAGCTGACATCCTCAGCCTTCTGAGCTGCTGTGAAGAAAACTCTGGTACTAAAGGCCCATTTCACTTGTCCTTAACCCAAGCAGTTCCTATATAATTCAAAAGCAGGCTGTTGGGTTGGGAGTGCCTTCTAGGGGAGCGGACACTGATGTGACTACTGTTCTCCAGCGAGGACATGTCCATGGGCCAGGCAGAACAGGTGGGTGTTGATCCCCCTACGTTTTAGTCCACCTATAGCTAAGCTTGCCTTCTGAGATTCTGAAAGCCTGGGTCTATAATTAAGCATGGACTGGACTCCACCAATGTGATTCCTACCACCATTCTTCTCATTTAAAACACCCAACAAACACAGAGCCCCAAGTCAGAGAGCAGCCAAGCTGACTCTCCTAAGGGAAATAAGATCAACAGTAAGACACTGCTTCCTTTCTGCTTAATTACAGAACCATCACCCCAAAAACACTGTCCTTTTCCCTCTGAAAGTTAGATGCTAGCTATTCAGAGTTGAATCAATCTGAAGAACCAGTTGAGGAACACAAGTCATACTTATATNTCTCCTGTGGAAAAACGGACTTTAGCAAACACACACATCAGCTGGGTTCAAAGCACTTTCCTTGATGACCCTTATTATTGTAACTTCCCAAATAACTGCTTTTCAACTTTTGGAACCAAGTCATCTTTTGAGAGCAACTTCCTGTACTTGAATGCTATAAATAATCAAACCAGGAAGGAAGGTTTAACAGATTACAGAAGGAAGATAAGGTTGCATATGGGCAAATGTTAACAGATGAAAATGTAATTAGTATTAGACTAATTCTTTTTAAGCGCTATAAATATAGTATGTCCCACTATCAGTGCTAAAGCAAAGCATCTATAAATTATTCATATGTATTCCCAGTCCCAAGAAAATATTCCACAGTACATAGATGCTACCCACTCTGAGGCTGAGATGGGTTCTCAGCTCATGCAATCTAATTTTCCCGAGTGTCTCCCCAAGATCACTTGTCATACTTCTCTATCTACCACTATAATTAATAGTTCTCCGATATTTGTTCCACTTTAGGTTTGGCAGCCGAAATTTCATTACTAGATAAGCCTGTTTTGATTTAGATACAAGCAAAGTAATTACTAAATTCATAATAAAGTGGTTATTTGGGGTCAAGATGATACATTCTCAGCTCATACTTGCTGAGTGGTTTATAATCACAGTAGGGGAGCCGATCGAAAGCTGGAATAGATTTTGTATGTGTCAGGTATTTTTGTAGCCACAAAATACCACAAGGATACTGCTTGATATTCTTATAATGCCCTGTTTAATACAAGGACAATTTGTAAACAAGTGAAATGGGCATAGATGAAGTGAAGAAGTGGTTTGTTTCTCCTGGGGTTCTATTACCTCCATTTTCTGGGAGTTGTCCTTCTGATCTGGCAAATAGATATAGATGTCCTGTCTAAAGGGATCAGGCACACATCATCCCCAAAACTTAATGGTTTCTGAACTTATTTGCTCTTAATCAAATGGCATGCTGCAATAACTTAAGATAACATAATCATAAGTCATGGGGACATTATATATTTGAACCTATGTTTTTATTCATCTATTTATTTTACATCCCAGCTACAGCCTCCTCACACCCTCCCCTCCCAGTTCTTCTCCCCCATTGCCCCCTCCAACCCTATTTGAATCTATTTTAAAATCCATAACATCTTTAAAATTAAGTGTGAAGAGAGAGGTGGGTAGGTAACTAATAGCCATTGCAAAGCCCAGGATTGTTACCTTTGACCTGGAAAAGGAATCACCAAATGAGCAAGGTTTTTCACAAAGAGCAAGAGCCAAGCACTTCTGCTTTTACATCCAGGTTACTGCACAGTGCAGGGGAGGAAGTGTGTCCTCAATTAAACCATGTAAGGAAAGGTGTTCCTGGTGGTATTCCTTGGGAGGCTTTGTTTTCTGCTTTTTGTTTAAGTTTTCTTTTTCCTTTGGTGTGGGGTGCACATGGGAAGGGAANGTGATGGGTGAACTAGAATGGACCTCTAGGACAAGGGACTCTAACAAGAGCAAGCTTCAGTGGAGAAACCCAAAACAAACAACCACGAGTCTGAAGTGAAGGGATGAGATTTATGTGGAAGGTCGGAGCCCGACCAAATCTTGACAGCTCCCTTCCCATGAGAGACACCAAAGTAAACAAACTCTTGCAGTGACCCTGCTCTGTGGTGGCTCACTTTTCCCTAACCACACAAAAGGTCATTTTCTACCTCATCGTCTTTAGAAAACAGAAGTGGGCATGTCTTTCACATTGCTCATCTTTGAAAGCTCAGAACTACCTAATGCTGATTTGCATACAATAATTATTTACTTAATTAACAAGCTCTCAGCTAGATTGTCCTTCAACCCCTGGATGCTGAAAATTATGTAAGCCCCCTTCAAAGTACAGCAACACTCCCTGGACAGGGCCTGCTGAGAACAGCAGGACAGACTGAGGCATTTTCCCAGCTGGCTCTGCCTGGTCCAAGAGCGCCATGGAACTGAAATATCACAGATGTCTCTATCACTGAAAACCCAGGAAATGGTAAATGTAGGTTACCCGTAAATCCAGTATCTTTAGTAATATTCTTTTAAAATGCAGAAAAGCAGCATATTCCCCACAGAGCTGGGAGTTAACCTTAAAATAAAATAAAGCACAGTCTTTAGGATGACAAATGCTTTATTTAATAGGCTAGCCGAAGTACATCAAAATTTAATGTCTCTACCACATTAAGAACTTTCCCCTGTGGTTCAGGAATGACAGAATCTAAACCAGCCGACTCATCTATGAATAGAAAGAATCTTTGAAATGAATTTCACAGAGTATAACAAGCTCCAAGCCCTCGTCTCCCTCTGGCCACAGAACGCCTCAAATGCCAAAAGGGGCAAAGTGAGTGGATGGGGTAAGCAGGTGAACTTCAAAACAAAATGTAGAAAGAAGTCCCTGGGACCAGCCACCACCTACTCACCAGATGTCAGACTTGGCGTCATAGCCTTGGTGCTTCAGGGCCTCAGGACTCATGTAATAGGGAGTCCCAGTTAAAGTTGTAGCCAGCTCACACGATCCCATCAGCAGACGAGAAACTCCAAAATCCCCTGGGAAATTATGGTTAATTTATGTAAATATTTTAAACAAACAAAAACCATCATTGGAATGATTTAACTTCACCATATATTATGCAGTGCCTTATGCTATTTTAAAGGAAAAGGAAAGTGACATTTTAAATTACATAATGGTGATCAATAGCTTTAAACATACATGCTTTACAGGAAGAAGACTGAACAAGGAGAGTGAATTATATAACCTCAGATTCCTTATTTCTAGAATTATAAAAAACTAGAATAACCTGCTATTGAGCCACGTGAAGTATGATAATAACTAACAGAAGGATTCTAGAAGGACTGAATGTGAAGACATAAAAATTCACCTGCAGGAAGAAGAGTTCAATATTAATTTACAACAAAGGGAAAATTCTAAAGATTCAAA
Organism: Neotoma lepida; assembly: GCA_001675575.1. NCBI lineage: Eukaryota > Metazoa > Chordata > Mammalia > Rodentia > Cricetidae > Neotoma > Neotoma lepida. The sequence continues at coordinate 24,081 of LZPO01055941.1, forward strand.
CTATTCATGAATATACATATAAAAATTAGAATCCACTGACTTCTCCAGTTAGTCACAACCTGTATTCTTTTCTTCCATAAGAACAGCCTATGTGATGCTTAGACAACTGAGTAACTATTTGAATAGAGATATAGTTCCAAAGAATTAAATATTAATAAAGCCATTATAGCAGCATTTAAATTATGTATGGTCACTGTTCACTGATTATACTAAAGGAAGTGGGTGGGGGATGGAGAGATGGTGCAACAGTTAAGAGCACTCATTGGCTGCTGTTCCAGAGGACCCAGGTTCATTCCACAGCACCCACAGTTCACAACCAAGCTGTAACTGTAGTTCCAGGGGATTCGATGCTCCCTTCTGGCCTCAGTGGGTACTGCATACATGTGGTGTACAACATACATGCAGGCATAATGCCCCGTACACATAAAAAAAATCATAAAACTTTTAAGTGAATGAGGACCCACAGCCATTAATGAAGCCAGCAAAACAAGTCAATTGCTTACAAAGTATCTAGTAAAGAGGATGATTGCAAAGCATGCCTCTTAAATCAACCAGCCATGTAGCAAGTGTTTCATACTTCAATTTAGATCAGATAGTCAGTCACAAACAAAATAACTGGGATTTGTTGGTCTCATCCACATAAGAACAAATATTTGCAAAGGTTAAAGAAGCCAGGGCTGGATGACTTCAGCACTAGCTTGAACTAAGCACTTCAGCTTGCTGTGGCTGCATCTAGGATAAACTTGCTTGTAGCTTTAGAGCAGGCATTTGAAACATCTTACCGATTTTAAGTTGATTATTTTTCAGAAATATATTNTTTGATTTCAAGTCTCGATGGAGTATCCTCCTACAAGGGGGAAGGATGATAAAACTTCATGTAAAATAGAGAACTAAACCCCATCTGCAATCAAGGGTGTGGTTGTTCATGGGGAGTAACCACGCCCTTCCACAGATCCAGCTTCCATTGCTTAAAGGGCAAAGCCAGGAACAGTTCTCGTTTCTCCAAGGGAAGAAGACTTTGCAAACAAGAGGTTTGAGAGGGGAAGGAATGTGCAGTCTTGTTTTTCACAAGGATCAGATTGTGTTGTGGGTTTTGTTTGGTTGGTTTTGCTTCATGGTTGTTGGGATAAGGTTGAGGTAAGGTCTCATAGCTCAGGTTGGTCCAGAACTCTCCATGTAGGCCTGGCTGCCCACTGTTTTTTGTAGTGCAATATACCTCACACCTCATCCAGTAACCATACCCTCAGTTGATGGGCAAGTTATCACAAAACTTTATAATATATTATTACCAAACTGTTTACAGTTTGTAAAAGCAACAATACTGACAGTGCTATTGGTAAATACTTATTGAGTCTTGCTATAAGGCAGCAGTGTGAAATATGTCCACTAAGACGTCTATTTCTGAGTTTGAGAGAACCAGATAACATGAAAATCTTTCCTATAGAGGCCCCAAAATGCTAAACAAAGTTTACAAATAGGCACTCATGAGTTGAGCTCATGATGCAGCCAATCTCCTGGGATTTTGTATGAAAGAAACTGAAAATCAGAGTGGACAGTGGGTGTTGACTCCTAGGCTGCCTTTGAGAATGTAGTGGTCTCAGAAAGCTGTGGGCTGACTATAATGGTCAGAGCAGAAGACATAAAGTCTGTGTAATGGGTCAGATGGTGCTAGTACACATCCATAAAAGTAGAAACCCACATGCACTCCAGACAGTGACTAGGTGACCTAAGAAGCATGCCTGTGTGTGTTCAGAAAGAAAGCTCNTCAACTGAGTGAAGGGCAGCACTCACTCAAACTGGGGATTCAGAGATACAACAGCTGTGTGGTCACAGAGACCCTGAGCCAAGAGAGTAAAACTGAATGTTCAATTGTTAACATCCTCTTTGCTCATCTGGCAGAAGCAAATGTAGACTAAGAACCAGCAGAGAATATACAGTAGTATCAGATGCCTGGGATTTTCAGACAACCAAATAAGATACAGACTCTAAGTGCACTTTAAATGTATAAAATCACAAGGAAAATAAGAGAAAACTTGAAGTAGAAACACCAAAGAGATAGTGTTGATGAAAGAAATTGCCAAACAGAACTTGTAAGAGAAAATGTGACCACTGAAATTAGAAGCTGAGGATTAAATCATATGTCTTGGCTTAACCCCATTGAACACCCTGTTATGAACACATAACAAGGTGTTTAATGGGGTTAAATCTTAGATCCACACCACACCTTCCACAATTAGCTGTAATGGCATGAGTGTTTTTGGTCAGGAGAAGTAATGGCTAAAGCATGGAGACAAATAAGATGTTCTTCAGTAAGTAAACAGTCAAGTCAACTGACACATCTGGACAATGGGGTGTCATTCAGTGCTAACAAGAAATGAGCTATCAAGCCAGGAAAGGACCTGGTAGAAACTAAATACATACTGCAAAGCAAAAGAAGCCAGTCTGAGAAGCCTATATAACATATGATTCCAACAATATGACACTAAGAAAAAGGCAAAATAATGAAGCTAATAGAAACAACAGTGGCTGTCAGAGGCTAAGGGAAAGGAAGACTGAATAAATAGTCTAAAGGATTTCAGCACCAAAACCTGTTTCAGTTTTATGCATTCATGTGATCATACATTCTTCCCAATCCCTATACAACACCAAGGATGAGCCCTGTGTAAACTATGGACTTTGAGTGGTGTGGTGGTTTGAATAAAACTGGCCCCCATAGGCTCATATAATTGAATGCTTAGTCACCAGGGAGTGGAACTCTTTGCTAGGGTTAGAGGGATTAGGAGGTGTGGCCTTGTTGGAGGAAATGTGTTGCTGGGGATAGGCTTTGAGGTTTCAAAAGCCCATGCCAAGTCCAGTCCCCCACTTCTCTGTTTCTCTGTCTCCTCTCTTTCTATCTCTCTCTCTTTCTGCTTGTGGGTCAGGATATAGCTATCAGTTACTTGTCCAGCACCCTGCCTGCCTGCTGCCATGCTCTCTACAATGATGATCATGGACTAAGCCTCTAAACTGTAAGCAAGCCCCCAATTAAATGCCTTCTTTTATAACAGTTGCCTTAATCCTGGTGTCTCTTTACAGCAATAGCACAGTGACTAAGACAAGTGGTAATGGCCTGTAGGTTCATTGGCTGTAGTAAATGTACCACTCTAGTAGGGAATGCAGAAAAATGTTAATGTATGGCATGGACACAAAGTATGCTCTAGGTCACAAGGCAGATGAGAAACCCTAAGAGATAAAAATCAAACTAGAAGCTGGACCCAGCTACTCTGGGAAGTCNAGACAGGAGGATTGACGGTGAGCTAGAGGGTGGCCTACACAAGACAGTACAATCTCACCTCAACAAGTAGAAAGATAGGTGAAGGAAAGAGTGCAGGAAGGAGTGAAGAAGAGGGCAGAAGATGAGAGAGGAGGGAGGGGAAAGGCTAGGAAGGGAGGGAATCGGAACAAGGCAAAGATAAGAAAAAGGTAGGGAGGTATCGTTTGTTTAAATTGTCAACTTGACAAAAATCTAGAATCACCAGGGAAGGGAGTCTCAAAGGGGAACTGTCTAGATTAGGTTGGCCTGTGGGCATGCCTGTGAGGGATTTTCCTAACTGGATTAAATGGGGTAGAAGATCCAGCCAGACTTTGGGTGGCACCATTTCAAAGCCTAGGCCCTGGAATGAAGAACAAGGATAGGGTGATCTGAGCATTACATGAATGAATTCTTTGTTCTCTCTTCCTGATTATGGATGTAACTGGCCAGCTCCCTTAAGCTCTGTTGCTCTGACTTCCTGCGATGACAGACTGTGACCAGGGACTGTGAGATGAAGCAAACCATTTCTCCCCTAAGTTGCTTTTGTTGGGGTATTCTGTCATAGGAACAGAAACCAAATCAAAGAGGTGAGCAAAGGGAAAGAGGTGGAGAGGTCTATACAGGAGAAGTTGAGCCCTCCAGGAGATTTAAATCCATCTTTAAACTACCTCAGTCCTTGACTGGAGCAAGGTGATCTGATCTGCCTCTGATGTAACCGCCAGCTGTAGAGAAGATAACATCACCCAGTATCTCTTATTAACTCACCTATATTCTTCAGTCACTCAAAACTACCANGAATACCAGCTGACAAGACCAACAAGCCAAAAGCAAAATAAACGAGCAGCAACAGCAAAAAGCTCCAAAAGGGAATCCATCAATGATTAACCTACTGAAATTACGGGATTAGTGTACAAAAGTTAAAACACTGGAAAATCAAGTTTGGCACTGCACTGGAAGATAAGCTAGTAATATTTTTCTTTTCCCTTTGAAACATTTTGTGACACCAATGAGACACAAGGGAAGCTGCTGGAAGCTGCTTTATAGCTATTTCCTCCAAATTTTTTTTCTTTTTTTTATACATAGAAGAACAATATTTATTTACTACACAAAAGCTGAAGACATTTTTTTTTTAGGTAGCCTCCGTGGGTCTGTGGGTTGCAGAGTGATTGATTGATTGTCCTTTAGTTTATATCTAGTATCCACTTATCAGTGAATACATACCATATTTATTGTACAACCACTGTGGAAATCAGTATGGCGATTTATCAAAAAATTGGGAATGAATCTTCCTCAAGATCCAGTNATACCACTCTTGGGTATATACCCAAGAAATGCTCATTCATATCGCAAAGATATATGTTCATCCATGTTTATAGCAGCATTATTTGTAATAGCCAGAACCTGGAAACAACCTAGATGCCCATCAA
>LZPO01055943.1:9298-22538 GCA_001675575.1 Neotoma lepida
GGTTCTAGATGATTTGGTTTGGGATAAGCGGTGGAGATGGCAGTTGTGTCCCTGTTTTGCTCACTGCTTGCTGTAAGGATTTGCATAGTGTCTTGTTCAGCCTCTGAGTTAATGGTCTTTGTCTCTTCCTCGGTTTTAACACTCCCTGCTTGTCACAAAGAATCCATCTTGTTCTAGCAGCTCTGAGAACCAGGCACTTGAGGCAGGCAGGTGGGACCTCCTGTCAACTCTGTGATGCTTTGTAGAGACACATCTCTTGTTTGCTGTGATAACCAGGGCAGAGCAAGCAGAAAGGGTCCCAGCCTCCAGCTCTGGAGTCCCCATGGAGCACACACCATCCAATAGCCCACAAATAATTTAGTAGCAATGTGTTCAGGTTGGACTGCAATGAATGCAGGCCTGATGCTTTTCACTGAGCTGTCTAAATGGTGACACCACTCTCTACCCAGAGGCGTAGGGATGATTTTTTTCCCCTCTAAGTAATTGGCATCTGGAGGTTTGGTAGGCAGCATGGCATGTACTGTTCCTGCTCTGATTATCTGCAGCAGAGAGGATGGACCAGGGAACCTGTCAGACACATGGCTCTCGGCGAGCTCAAATCCCACCTGTGGCCAGCACTAGGGATAAGTGCTAGTCACCATGGTAACCCAGAGCCTCACTCAGGGAGACCACAGGAGGATCATGGCTTTGGACCTCTCATTTCCACAGAGATGAGGGTATAACATGGGGTAAGGAGGCTGGAGGATGGCTGTGATTTGTCTTGTCTTGGCCATGACATGTTGTCATGGCATCTATGTGTTTGTCTACTCTCCTGGGAGCCATCCTGTGCATGGGGTCCTGGGCCCCACAAAGGATTGCAAATGAGAAACAGGTGTTTCTGCCATGTCTCTGGTTCCAGGTTTTTTACAGTTTACAAAATTGCTTTGCTTACTGCACGTTGGGCTCTGTGGTGTGAATGTCGGCCCTCCATGGACAACATGCTGATGTGAGGAGGGCGTGTCCCTCAGAGAGAAAGGCAGTCCTTGTATCTGTTTGTCAGTGGGGCCCAGGGCTCCTGCCTCAGGATCCTAGCAGAACATTTGGGTCCTTCATGATCTCCATGGCCTGTCATGCTTTTTCACTCAAAGGCAAGCGTAACACTTCCATTGTTCTATGGATACATGACGTACCATGCAGCCTGCACCCGCCTCCACAGTCATTGCCTCCTGAATTCCATTTTATACTCCCCCATTCTCTGTAATTCTCACAGCTAAGTTAAAAATGTGTGCCATTTACTGCCAATGATTTTGCATTTTTTTTTCTCTTAGAAAACTTTCACACACTAATTTTAAGAACAAGTGATTTATTGGCTCTGCTCTAGCAGATGGCAAAGCTGTTACAAATGACAGCACAGTTAGAAAAGCAAGCTGATAACTGCTTTGAAATGAGAGTGCTCAACATTAGGTGGTGTCTGTCTGAAGGGAAGTATTGGGACTGTGGCTTAGAAATCAAATGTGACTGTATCATAGCTTAAAACAGGAGACTCTGGCTTGGAGTTCTGAATAGGAACTATGCACCTTCTGAAAATGATTGCTTTCTTCTACAAATCTGGATTCTCTCTATGCTGGTGTATACACATGCGTGTGCATGGGGGTTCATATGATTGGAATATTTGCATGTGCATGTTCTCTTGTTCATTTTAAAGCTGTTTTGAAAATTTTAAGTTCTTTGAAAACACTAAATTTTGGATTCTAGTAAAAGTCTCTCCCTGGCTGTAGAGAGAGAATCTAGCTCCCAGCTTCATTCTTCCAGCAGCCCTTGTTGTCCCTGGGTAGCTGCGAGCACTGCACTGTTGCCTCTGACCTACAGGCTTACTCTTCTCCTCAGGAATCTGGCTGCTCTGTCTCAAAGGAATGTCAGGAGGAAGTGGACATGGTATACTGCAGGGCCAGGATCAGGGCTTCTGCTGGCAAGAGCAGTACTTGCAGTTCCTAGTGTGTGGTCCAGGGCCTAGCTCCTCATGCTGCCCTTGGTCTCCTAAGGGAGTACTTAAGTGGGGCCTTGTTTTAGGATTCTGTTTCAAAGTCTGCTAGGGTCTGACTCATTTTCCCCAGTTCTGTGCCCCCAAAGCAGAGTGCCATTATCTTCTTAAGCATGACTCTGTCACTGCAGTGGATGTTATGGTTATGGTGACGTCAGCACCCCTCCCCTTCCCTGGTCCCTGAATGTGCAGTGTGGGGCTAGGTGCAGGGGACCATGGTACCTTCCCCTCAGGCTGGGTCTCAGCTCTTCTCCTTGCTGGTTTGGTGTCAATGTCTGAACGTGCTGCCTCAATATCCTCTTTTGTAAATACAGGTCACAGCAGGCCCCCTTCCTCATATCTGGGAGGCAATGTCTTTCTTTCCTCTTACTTTGTGACCTTCCATACAGGAGAGCCCCACAGTGTGTGGGAAACCTCCTTCCAAGTCCATCCTTCTCCCAAGCTGTTGACTCTGCTGGCCAGCTGCCTGAATAGTCCCATCCTGGGTAATGTGTGACCAGTGTCTTTCTATCTAGGCTGGTTAGGGGGAGGCAAGGGAGGAGGTTGCACAGCCTGCATGCTGACATGTTCCCTCTGGAGTCACCTAGGGACTAGGAACAGTTGCTCTGGCCACTCAACCACCCTATCACTCACTGCCACCTGCCTCTCCTAGCCCATCATTCTTGCTTCTAGAAATGTTTCCCTGTTACTCAAGCATTCACTTTTGGATTATTGTCACTAAATTTTCTGTTCTTTATCCCATGCCATGACTCGCCAGCTCACAGGAGGTAGCCTTAGTTATTAGCTCACTGGGGTTGAATTACCAACACAACCATACTATTTTGGTTGTGAGAACTTTCTGGCTCAATCCTTTCCAAAGTTCAAAGGCAAAAACAGTGTGTTCTTTAGAATGTAGGTTGTCCTACTTTGAAAAGTTCTGTGGACGAGTACAATCATAAGACGTGGAATGAGCATTATTTTTTTTAATTTTTAAATTTCATTTATTTATTTTATACCTGACCACAGTTTTCCTTCCCTCCTCCCCTCCCAGTTCCTCCCCCAACTTTTCCTCTGCCCCCCCACCCCGGCCAATCTACCTCTCCTCCATTTCTATTCAGAAGAGGGCAGGCCTCACACAGATATCAACAGAACATGACATATCAAGTTGCAGTAAGACTAAGCACCTCCCTCTCACCAATGGACAGATGATCCAAAAACTAAACAGAGAAATATGGAGCTAACAGACATTATGACCCAAATGGACCTAACAGATATATATAGAATATTTCACCCAAACACAAAAGAATACACTTTCTTCTCAGCACCCCATAGAACATCCTCTGAAATGATCTGTTTTGCTTGCCCACTTCTTCCAACTGCCTCCGTGAACACTTCAGGTGTTCCTCAGTCTCTCCTAAGGGCTATCCTTCCTTGAGACAACACATTTGTCAGAATGGGAGGCCGTCAAAACAGATTCTGTGTTCAGTGGTGGAGACACTGGTCTGTGCAGCAGGGATGAAGTCCTGAATGAATGTGTATTGTTGACATGAGAATGGTCATGCCAAGAATGCCAGTGCCTCAGACCCAAGGGAGTGGCAAGGCTTCCCATGGCCCAAGCATGGATGTTGACAGACTGTGCAGAAAGTTTTCTCCTTCAGGATGACTGCAGCATAAGACTGCTCCCCTAGAGTGACCTGCCCCCCTCAAGATTAGCTAATTCCCCTCCTTGTTCAGTAGTCCTAAAGCTGCTTCTTCATTCAGCTATGTATAATAAACCATTCTCCTCATTCAGCTGTATATCATAAATGCATTGATTTTCTGGGGTGCTGGGACATCTCCATCAGAGTTCATAGTCCCCTGCTTTCTAGCTCTTCTGTACACACCCCTGTTGCACCAATCAGGTCAATCCCAAAGCCACAAGGTGGTACTGGTAAGAGAGACAGGACTTGCTGTTGGCCACTTTGGCAATTCCCCATATAGGCTGGGATCAGGATATTATCAGCTCAAACCTCTGAAAAGACCTGTGGATGAAGTCTGTCATCTAGGCCTCTGTCTGCCTCTCAGTATGTGAGTGTTGCAGGATCACGAGGAACCCTCCCCCATGCTATGCTGTTCTGTCCACATCAAAAGTGCTCTTCCTTTAAATGTTGATTTTAATTCAATTTATACTTTCCATGTGTGACCAAACCTTAGGAGAAATGTGTATCTAAGTCTATCTAATCTATCTGTGAATCAACCAACCAATCACAGAGAATATTCATTCTCAGTAATCCTTAGCATCCCACAACCGTGAGTCACCTGAAGCATGACTTGGTGTGATGGATAGAGAAGTACCTTCTGACACTCACCACTGTCAGTTGTGCCCTGATTTGTACCCTTACAACTAAAACTACCAGAAATGAATTTCTTTGCAGCTAAGGCTTGTTTGGCATGCCTTCACCAGCCTGTGTCCATCCCACACAAGTGGGGACAGCTGTGATACCAGACATANAGGATGACATGACCACCAAGAAGAAGGGACCCACTGTGCTCTGGCTTTGAGCACTAGCTCCAAGCCAGATATTTCCACACTCATCCCATTGGTCCACATGGCTACCTCAGCAGATGAGTCTAAATTGGGAGAAAGCCCCTGGGAGAGTAGACATAGTTCCTATGGACCTATGGAAGTGAATGTGGACACCCAAAATGGAGGACTCAGCAGCTAGTCAGTTGACAAAGTNGAGTTATCTTGACCTCCTGGGAGTTTGTTGATATCATCCTACCTTAGTAGGTATGTTCATTGGGGTCATCCATCTCTCATAGTAGGGTTTATTGCGGTGGTCTCATCCTCATTAAGGAATTCTTTATAGTAATCTACCATATTGGGGTGATTCTACTCTCATGAGAAGTTTTNTTTTGTTCCTAGAACACCTCAAATGAGGGATCATTGACTTGACCATAAACAGAGGCCCATATCTCACTTCCAATGGCCTAATAGCCGCACTTCACAGGATAGGGGTTCCAAGTCAGGTTGACAGTCATCATACCATAGCACAGATGTGAGAGGCAGGTTGGTAAATGGAACCCAGGCTAGGAACCATGTGGTGTGTTCATGTCTGCCAAGGAAGGCTCTTTCTGGCTTGCTCTTCCAAAGCCTTTCATTAACCCATTTTTAAAGGTTCTTTCATGCCACTTTAGATTGAGATACATTCAAAGGCCCCACTCCTGATGATATTTTATGTTACTTGGGTTTTTTGTTGTTGTTGTTGTTATTGTTACTGTAAGAAAACACCTGNGAGAATTATGTCACAAAGAGAAAATGTTTTGGCTCACTGTTTTAGAGGTTCCAGTCCATGTCTGGGTGGACTACTTTCCCTTAGGCTTCTGATATTGCCAGATGATAACAGCAGGGACATGTGACAGAGAAAACTGTTCACTGCAATCTTTGTAGCATACATTTCTTCACTCACCATAGTGTCCCAGAGATTCACCCAGGCTGTAGNGCATACTGACCATTCTTTCATCATTTCTTCATAGTACTCCATGATGTGGATATACCACCAAGTGCTTAACCCTTCACTCACCAAAGGCTATCTGGGCTTTTTCCATTTGGGGTCTATTATAAGAAACAGTATTAGATGTTCAGATACAAGTTTTTGATTGAATGTGCCTTCCTTTCTTTGGGATAAAGGCCAGAGACTATTGTTGGGTCACATAACAAGTATATGTTCATTTTATATTCCCACCAGAAAATTAAAGTGATCCAGGTTTTCCACATCCTTCTCAGAACTCAATGCCATCCGTGTTACTTATCTTAGCTGTTCTGGTGGGTGTGAAGTGACATCTTATTGTGGGTTTATTTTGCATTTTCTGGTGGCCAATAGTGCCGAGGATCTTTTCATGTGCTTATTCTCCATCTGTGGAGACTCTACATGGAAATGTCTCCTCATGTCTCCTGCCCATTTTATAAATGGGTTGTTTTTAATGTTCAGTTTTGAGACCCAGTGCACGTGGTTTTTCTCCCACTCGGCACTTGTCATTTTACCCGCTCAATAGGGCTTTTGGCAGAGCAAAGGGTTCTGGTTTTGAGAAGGTCCAATGGATCAGTTTTTCTTTTTATAGATGTTCAATCCAAGTCCAAGAGCTTTTGCTTAGTCCTAGGTCCCAAAGATGATCTCTTTTCCTTCCTAGAAATTATGTAGTTTTAAACTTTTATGCCCTTGGGTCCACTTTATATGCATATGAGCTGGAAGTGCAATCTCTAGCCTTGTCTGTGGATGCACAGCATGGCATGTGGGAGAGGTAACTTTTCTATCATTAAGTTATTTTTGAATTTTTTTTATCAAAAGTCACTTGGGCATGTTTGTGTGGGTCTATCTCTGTGTTCCCCACTCTGTTTTGTTGATTTAGTTGTCTATTCCCCTACAAACAGTTTGTATTACTGTACTAATACAATTGGATGTGGGATGCCCTATAGTGATTTATCTGGTTATATCCCTNTTTTTCCCCCANTTTAAAGCTACTCTAGTTAATTTGTTATTCCATATACATTGTTTGTATCAACAAAGTATCTTGCTGTGGTTTGGACAGGGATTTTGTTAAGCTCTTGCAGAATTTCAGTGTGAGGGTAACTGATTGGTTTTAGTTGGAGCTTTAGGTCCATGGACACAGNACACTTTCTGTTTTTCAGATACTTTTATGAATTTTTAGCATATGAGTCTTGTGCATGCTTTGCTAGATTTAAACACAATTACGTAATTTTTAAGTGACATGCAGTGATGGTTAGTTAGATGGACATATATAGACAAAGAAAGCAGAAGAGGGCCATGGGATAGAGGCCTCGTGTTCCCAGAAGGCATTGCAAGAAAAAAGGCAAGAAGGCATAAGGGTGGGTATCTAAACAGGACCACTATGGGGAAGGGGAGAGTCCAGTGGCCCAATAAAATACCCAAGCCAGCACCCACTGGGGACTCCCAACCTTAGGGCCTCTCCTGTTCTGAAGGAATAAAGCAGTTCACTTTTGTTTCCTTACAGCTTGGTCTTCAATCTTTCCTGGATATTCAGTTCCTTGTCCCAAGGGAATGAACCCTGAAATCTCCCTAGACAACTACCAACACTCCTGTTACAACAGATACGTTTTGGTTTTGGTTTCAGTGTCTCTTGCTTTTATTTATAAATAGGTTTTTGTTTTCGCAGGACTCTTGCGACTCCCAAGCGGAAGAGCATGTCCTTTGGAGATATGTGCAGTTTCATGTCTTCACTTCTGATTTTCACACCTCCTTATTTCCTTATCTTGTCCTATAGCAAGAGCTACAGGAAATAGCGTTATGTTAAACAAGAGAGCCGTTTCAGATCTCCTTCACCGAGGGTCTTGAGATGCCAGACCCTCAAGGTCACCAAAAGTCAACCTGAGACAGTGGATTTGAGATCATTGCCTCATGCAATAAATATTAGAGATGTGAATTCTTACGGGATAATGCAAAGTAGAAACAAGATTTATTAAGAAGAATTACAGAAAAGTGAGAAATTAAGAATAAGTGAGAGAAACTCCTAAGAGTGGAAGAGTTTCCGAGAGTGGCCGGGGGGTAGGGGTGGGGAGTGCCCTGGGATTCCTTTTCTAGGGGCTTTTATACTGCCATGGCAGACACTGAACAAAGGTTGAGGTAATCTGCATTGAGATTGGTTGGTTCTCTGTGCTATCATGAGCCATAGAGGACTCACAACTTCCATGCACGTCCCTTTGGCTCTACTCATGTACTCCCACCCAGTTAGGGGTCATGGACACCCCCATCTCTGACTCATGCTTTGTTAGATGCTGATGTTGATTGCTGTCTGCTAGCTGTTAGCCACTGGCAGATGTTGGTACCTCTGATCTGGCAGACATCTANAATCTCAGTAATTGGACTAAGCCCTCTTTGTTTTCACAGCCACTGAGAAGTAGCTGCATTTATTTAGTTAACTCCTTATCTGTGGGATGGTCTGGGTTATCTTTCCTAAATTAGGTGGAAGCTTCTTGTTAGAAGCCAACTTTACTTACAATATAATCTGTTACAGTTAGCTGCCTCAGAAACCAGGATATAAGAAACAGTGCCTTATAAGTGTCCCTCAAGGGCTTTGGAGGACAAGGAGCATCTGTCCTTCCATCAGTGGCCCAGAGTCCTGTTCTTCCTCTTTTCTGTCTAGTTTAGTTGTCTCATACTCAACCACAGTGCTCTTATTCCTCTTCCTCGGTACCCCAGACACTACCATTTTAATCTTTAATCCAGCCTCTGCTTTCACTGTAACTAACATATATGAACAACCTGCAGTTTTCAACATGGACTCTTTCCCCTTACCATCTACAGAGAGAGCTGGCTGTAGTCGGAAGTTTTCCTGTGTCCTGCCCAGACTCGCAGTTGCTCGGACCCAAGTAAACACACACAGGCTTATATGGCCTGGCCTAATGGCTCAGGCTTCTCACTAGCTAGCTCTTACAATGTAACTCAGCTCGTTTCTATTAATCTATGCTTTGCCACATGGCTGCGTGGCTTACCAGTACTTTCACATCTTGCTTCTCCTGGTGGTGGCTAGCAGCGTCTGCCCCACTCTCCTTTCTTCTCTTGTCTCTTCAGTCTGAATGTACAGCCTAACCTTATTCTGCCTCATCATTGNCCAAACAGCTTTATTTATCAACCAATCAGAGCAACACATATTTACAGTGTACAGAAAGACACCCCACAACAGCTGGCTCCTTCAGTACTACTACTGTGGACTTCTTAAGTGGATACAGTGTGAAACTACCTACTAAGTGCTTATCTTTATACCCATAGGTTAGTGCTACCCTCAGAGAAGCTTAGCTTTGCAGTGGGAAGCAGTTTACACAGAGACTCACAGCTTGGTCAAAGTGCAGAGAGTAAATGACTTTGGAGTCTTTGGCTCTAAATGGGACATCTATTGCACCCCTTCCAAGGCTCAGAGAACATCACAGAAGAGGAGGAGNAAAGAAAAGATCCAAAAGTTGGGGATGAGTGCTGGAAACAGTATCTTCTGGACATGACATGATTATTATTGTGGACTTTATTTGCTAATATTGTCAATGACATGTCTGTCCTACATCTGTGATGGAGATTGGTCTATAGGTGTCTTTTCTTGTTATTTTCTTTGTTATTAGANTAATATTAGCCATGAAATGAGTTGGGAACTGTTTCTTATATTTTCTGAGAGAGCTCATGCATAATTCATATTAATTCTTTAATTCTTTAAGCATTTTATAGAGTTTATAGTGACACCATTTGGGGCTACATATTTATTTCAGGGGAGGATTTTAATTATGAGTTTAAGTTTTCTAACAATTATAGTTCTATTCAAATAATCCATTTCAAAATGGATGAATTGTGGCCCTTAGTGTTTTTGAGGAATTGGCCTATTTCATTAGTATTAAGTTCATCCTGGTGGAGCTGTTTTTTTATTTTATCTTGATGCTTGCAACATCATTGGCACATTTCACTTCATTGATAATATAAGCAGTTTGCAATCTCTCTTTTTCTTTCTTTTTTTCAATCTGGATATAAGTCACAGATTTTCTTTTTTTCTAATTTAAAATTCATTACTTTTGTAACAATGACAAAAGCAACTTTTATTGTTGCTTTGAGTATATTTTATTGTTCTTTATGCCAATTCTTGATATAGGATTTAGGTTACTGATTGAAGACTTTTCTTCTTCCTCGATGTAAACATTTGTGGTACAGTTTTCACTCATTGAAATGACTTAACTGTGTTCCATAAACTTGGACATGCTTTTACANTTTCATTTTTATTGAGTGCAATGCATTTATCCCCCCAGATTGTCACTGATCCATGGGTTACTTATACATATATATAACATCCAAGTTTGGGATTTCCCCACTATCAGTCTGTTACTGACTTCTAACTTGCCTCCACTGTGTTGGGGCCACAATCAATGATTCTGTTGTCCAGTTTTGGCCGAGCTGGTTTCATGGCTCAGGATATGGTCTGTTGTGGTATGTGTTCCACAGGGGATTGGAAAGGGTGGGTGTCCTGCCCTTGTTTGGGTAGTGTGATCCACAAGTGTTCATCAGTTGCACTGTTGAGTATTTCAGAATTGCTTGTTTTCTGTCTACTTGTCTATCTAAGAAAAAGTCTAGCTAAGAAAGTGATGTTGAAACCTGCTGTTGATAGTGTAGATTTGTTTCTCCTTTAGAGCTGTCATTTCTTCCTTGCATACCCTGCTGTTACATTGTTTGACGTGGACTTACTTAGGATTGGATCGCCATGTCTTCTGTGGACTAGCCCATCTACCACTATGCATGTCTCTGCTTTGTCTCTTGTAATCTCTACTCTGCAGGTTTATTCATAGGATGTTAATATAGCCTTGGCTGCTGCCTGCTAATGTGTACAAGGTATATATTTTTATCCATGTGCTTAATTTCATTCTTCCTATATAATTACATTGGAAATTTTACATGGGTGGTATATAGTTGAGTATTTAAACATTTTTGCTGTTATATTTTAGCACATTGACATTAAGTATAATTATTGACATGTTTAAGCTTAAATGCTGCCTTTCCCTTTTTCCTTCTCCTCTTCCTTTCTGCATATTCCAGTGCTGAGTATCAAACCCAGAGCCTTACATACATGCTAAGTAAGTGTTGTACTTAGCTTCACTCCTAGCTTGTTTTTCTACTTTCTATTTGTTTTTCTTTGCTTTCCTTGGATTACTTTAATGTATTTGGAAATTCATTTTACTGGTAGCACTTTTGAGTGTATGTTTTCAATACCCCCTTTCAGTAGTTGCTTGAGATATTATGTTGCATGCACATGACTTGTAGCAGCTTGTTGGTATCCTAAATNCCCTTGTTATTGACACTTGGCCTGACCACTCACTGATAACATAATTGCTAAGCATTTCCTCTCCCNGCCTTTAGGAGNATGTGACTGTTACAATGTGTGATTCCACTTTCAAANATGGGCATGGGAGAAGCTTGTGTGAGCTGTGTGTTTNCCNCGTCCTTTCCTGATGTTCCATTTCCTTCTTCCACAACTTCCTTTATAATCTGAGTAGTTCAGAGTGGTTCTTTTAGAGTAGGTCTTCTGGTGAAAACTCTCAATATGCTTCATTTGTGAGTGTCTTGGTTTACCCCTCACTCCTGAGGGTGCTTCCTTTCTGTCTGATAGATTAATGGATGCTAGGGAGACGTTTTCCCTCATTCCCACAATTCTCCCTTCCTGGCTGTAGACTCAGGATGCTACAGAGAGGCCTCTTTGCTCTCAGCATCTGAAAACATGCTGCTTCCTTGTGGCTTACCTTCTGATAGCAAGTCCTTGTCATTTGAATCACTTTTCCTATGTAGGTAAGAGGTTATTTGGGGCAGCATCAAGATTTTTTCTTTATAGGTTTTCAGAAATTTGATGAATGTGAATCTTGGCAGAGGTGGGGTCTNCTATGTTTGGGGTGTGCTAGGTTCTTCAATTTTTTTTTTAAATAAGAAATTTCTAATTTTCATCTCATAACATACACACATGTATGTATATATAAGATTTATTTTGTTTGTATTTATATGTAAAAATGTGTGTATTGCATATGGGTACCTGTAGAGGCAAGACAATGGCATTGGATTCCCTGGAGCTGGAGTTGCAGATAGTTGTGAGCCATCTGATGTAGGTTCTGGGAACCAAACTCTGGTCCTCCAGAGGAGCAGCAAATGCTCTTAACCACTTAGTCATCTCTCCAGCCTCAGCTTCTTCAGTTTTTAAGTCTAAGTCACTTGCCTGCATGGAGACATTTTCAGGCCTCACTTTTGTAAGTGGCTTTTCAGTCCTGCCTTATCTTTCCTCTCCTCAAGTCTCCTGTGGCATGGATGGTACACCTTTGGTTAGGGCCCCATAGACTCCTGGGCTCTGGCCATTGTTTTCTCTGTGTTGTTGAGACTGGGTGATAGTTCACTGAGTCTTCCTTCCTTCCTGTCCTAAGAAGTCACAGATCCACTTGCTCATTGTCTTTGGTTACAGTCCTTCCGTCGCTATTCCTTTACTATCCACCGTATTTGCCGAGGCTCTCCATTTTCTTTTGTTTCACATGGGTTCACAGTTGCTCCCTGAAGCCTTGGCTTCTTTANACCATCACCTGGCTGTCATGACATATGCCATTCCAGTGCCAATGCCTCCCTGCTCTGCTTTCGTTCTGCTTAAGATCTCCCTGGTTCTTGGTGGGACCAGTACATTTTTGTACCAGGGCCTGTGTTCCATTTAAACTTCGTGTTCTGGGCAGCTTTAACCCATGCTGTTTTGCAAGGTAGGTTAGAGTCTCCTCGTAGCTCACAGTGGAGGAGGTTCACACCCTCCACCGAGCCTCTTTCTACATCTGAGGGTGGGGAGGNGTGGGAGTTACAGCCTCTAGTTATCCCATATGCCATGGGTGTGTGCAGGAAAACTCCCTGGCTTAGCGCTTTTCAAAGCTGGGTGGTGATGTAGGAACACTGCACCATGGCCTAGGAGGAAGGAACCCTCAGATTCCCAGCATGGAAGGAGGGGTGAGAGACTGCTNTACTTTCTTGTGGAGTCCATGGTTATCTGACACTCTTTGATCTTGCTGGGCTGCCCTTTCCTGGCTTCAGATTGACAGAGGTAGTTGTGTCTGTTTGTTTTTTTTGTGTGTTGTTTTGTTTGTTTGTTTGTTTGTTTTTTGTTTGCACCCAGGGCATTTATCGGTTGGTTTATTTAGCTCCACCTCTGGGTAGATAGAGAAAGGGCATGAGGCTTTGCTGTAGGCTCCTTTACTAGTTCTCTCCACCCTTGGCCCTCCATGTCTAAGGTTGCTAGAAGCAGTCAATGAANGAACAGGAGAAATTTAGTCTTCCTACTTCCCTGCATGAGGGCCATCTTTCCATCTTCATGCAGATGGGCCTCTCTTCTAGGGCACTTTGTTTCCTTGGAAGTTCATAGTGATGCTCAGACCATTTTCTTTCCAACACATGAATACACTTACTTTTTGCTCAAATGAAAGTTTAGCCATCTGAGCTGGGGTCCAGGTCCCCTTCAGACTACCTTTGCAAACTGACTTCCACCCTAGCCAGTCATGCTTCAGGAGCATGACTGAGTCCTTGTCACAGTGCTCAGTATATGCAGCACTGTGCTCAGTGTGCTGTTTAGATATAAAATGCTGTTGTATGTGCTTGTGTGTGTGTGCATGGATGTACGTGTCTATGTGTGCAGGTGCACTTGTGTGTGTATGTGTGGACATCAGAATNTGGAGGACAACNTTNG
>LZPO01055944.1:23859-40849 GCA_001675575.1 Neotoma lepida
CCTGGTTACCTTACACTACAGTGATTAACTGTCTTTCCACGATTCTTCCTCAAATTATTGTTTGAGTGAGGTACTTTTTGTTGGAATCTGGATTGATATAAACTAGATACTGCACTGTGCAAAACCACTGGTCCAGTGTGGCTACTTAAACTCCAATGAGGTCCAATGTGGCTACTTAAATTTAAACTCCAATGAAATACAATTAAAATTCAGTCCTATTGGTTACATTTCAAGTGCTCAATAGTCATGTGAGGTAAGTGGCCCCAGGATATGACAGGTTAGATCTAGGGTGTTCCCATCACCACAGCCAGTCCCACGCTCCCAAGATTCCCCCACCCCTTGTCACCTTTTCTCCTTTGGGCTTTGTCTTCCTTACTTCACCGCCTAAGATGGAGTCTTGAGATATACTGCAGGCTAGCCTTGAACTCACACAATCTTCCTGCCTCAGCCTTCCCAGTAGCTGGAGTTACCANACCATACTGGTTTCCTTACAGTAANCAATGGCATTTTTGCTTTTCTTTACCATTTTACAATCTGGGTAAATATCCTAGCTAATACAATTTAAATTTTGCCCATTTCTAGCACTAAAATGTAGTTTTGTAAGATAGGATCTCACATTATATAGCCCAGGCTGGTCCCAAACTCACAACTCACAGTAGTCCTTTCTTCGGCCTCTCAAGTGCTGAGATTACAGGTGTGCATCGGCTAAATTGTCATCCTACATTACATATTTTTTTATTGTCTTGTTTCTCAGCTGTTTCAAACATTTGCATGTNCATTGTTTATTCATTTCCATTGCTGATGTGGTATTTTACCAATAACATTCACACACATACATAAAACAATTCTACTGCTGCTAGATGCTTGGATTGTGTCTGCTTCTTTNTGTAGTCTTGTGCACACAGATGGACATTCCTGTGGTTATGTACCTGGGGTGGAACTCAGTTGCTGCCTCACATACATTTCTTCCTCTTTCACAGGTTACATAATTAGTCTTCTGAGGTGATTGGACTGATTTACATTGCTGTCAACATTCAAGGTCATTCCTCTCCTTGGTATCTGAGAATACTGTATGTTGCTTCAACAACACTTGTCATTTTGGATGTTTGTATTATCCTGAGGATCATGTGGTGGTATCTCATTGTGGTTTTAAAATTGCACTTTGCTACTTACCAATAAAGTTATTACCTTTTCAAGTCCAATTTCTACTATCAAGTGTCTCACTATCTTTATTAAAAATACTATCCTTTCCTCATGTCCTGTGGGCCATTTTTGTTTAAATCAAGGCCCACATATTTTGGGGGATATTTTTAGCCTCTCTCTGGTACATATTTATTTCTTTGTATTAATCCCATAGCTTTAGCTCCTAAAGCTATGATATTTACATATGTTGAGCTCTTCCAGAACAAATCCTTCAAGATTATCTTGAGCTGTTCATTGTGGTGTGCACCTATAATCCCAACACAGGANGACTGCCATGAGTTTGAGTACACCTGGGGTAGACGGGTGAGTTCNAGGCTACCCTGGACTATTGAGTGAGCTTGTGTCTCAAAACAAAGAAACAAAGAAACAAACCCCCAAACAAAAACAAAAACAACCAATCAAGTAAAAATATTGGGTTGGATATTTTAAATCTTTGCATTACCATATGTATTTTAAAATCAGCTTGACAAGTTCTAAAACANAACAAGACAAAATCATATTGAATATAAATCTTATTGAGTCTTTTAGTCAATNAATATTACATGTTGCCCCATTTAATATTTTTTAACAGTCTTTGTTATATAATATTCCCTATAGAAGACTTCAATCTCCTTAAAAATGTGTTTATTTATTTATTTTGAGATAGGCTCTCAAAATAAATGTAGCCCTGGCTGTCCTAGAACCCTCTCTGTAAACCAGACTGGCTTTGAACTCACAGAGATCTGCCTGCCTCTGCCTCATGAGTGTTGGGATTAAAGGTGTGTGCCACTATGCCTGGCTAGACTTCAATCTCTTAAAGAAATTTATATCTTGGTACATAACATTACTGATGNTATTGTTTGTAGTTTCAGTTTAAATTCCTCATTTAATAAATGTTTTTGGTATGTCAAGGCTGTTAATGTCTGTATATTGCTTTTATATCCAACAGCATTCCTAAGATCTCTTTTTACTCGTATATGGACAGATTTTTAAATTTACTGTGTGCATAACTACACAATCTATAAATAACTTTCTGTTTCTGCTTTTCCAATGCTCACACACACTCTCTCTGAACTGTTTAGAAGTTCCACTTTAGACGACAATATTAAGCAAAGGTTGTTTTCAGAGTCACTTTTATGCTATTACACTCAGAAATGGAAAGATTTCAATGACCAGCTATCAAGTCAATGATTCACTATGGTTTTATTTTTCCAGATACCCTTTATCAGATTAAGGGAGATTTCTTCTGCTCCAGTTTGTGACGAGTTCTTCTTAAAAGAAATGAATGCATATCAACTTGGAGACTCTTTCTTGTGCCTACTAAAATGAGTTTATATGCTACTCACAAGCCGTGAGTTGAGTTTCCAGGGCTGTTCCCCAATATCAGTAGTTTAAAAACACACACCTGAGTAATCCGTTCAGCCTGCTTTGATAATGAAAAACCAGACTTATTATGTCATTTAACTGTAAAACTCAGTGTAGGTGAATTTAGCTATTGAACTGTGTCCTCAGGGCTACTTCCTNCTAACCTGGGCTCTGCTTCCCTATTGACTTATGGGGCAAGATGACTTCCCAAAGTCCCAGGGCACCTTTCTCTAGCTTCAAATTTAACAGTAGAAAGTTAGATTTTTTTTTTTTAAATTAGCTTTCCCAGAAAATCTCTTCTTCTATTCTAATGCCTGGTGTTCAGCCATATTTCCATTCTTAAAGCCATTACCAGGTCAGGAAAATCCCACTCTCTAATTGGACAGGGNTTANTCATGGGTCCACTATTGAATNGGGGGTAGTAGNANCAACTCATCCTAAGGTACCCATGTGGAGAGTGGTGGAGGGGATGGGAGGNTCAGAGAAAAACTAAAGTTTGGTTTCCAGCAGTAGAGTAAAAGGTTATCTTCCTTACACTAACCTGACTCTTCACCACCAGTATCTCTCTGTCTCTGTCTCTTCTCTCTCTTTTTCCCACTCTCTGCTCATCCCCCCATACCTCCCTACTTCCTTCTCTCCCTCCTTCCCTTCATGGTCTCTCTGTGTAAGGTAGCACACTTGGCCTTGAACTCACTGTGTACTGCAGGCTGGTCCTAAATTTGCAGCAACCCTCCTGTCTCAGCCTCACCAATGTTTAAATTATTGGTGTGTGCTGCCATGCCTGGCCTCAGGCCAATATTATTGTGCAGACTTTACTTGACTTGTGAAATGCTAAGGCCTAGTGGCTAGGCCTTCCCAGCACTGCGGGTGGTCTACTCTGTAGTTCTAATAAGAACTCTAAAAAGTAGGTACAACTATTTCTAAAACTTGTCAGATAGTGCCCAAGTGATGCAAGTGACAGAAAGATCTGGAACCCTAATCTATTTATGTCCAGGGTCTGGGATCTTTATGTCACCCAACCCTGTTTTTCTGGCCATCCAACTCTAAAATACAAGAATACTGAAATCGGTACTCTAATTCCCTTTCTTTAATTTTATTTCAACAGAATTTTGGAATTCTTCCAAATNATGCTTTGGTCCTTTGACATAACCCAGGGGAACATANAGATAGAAGGAAATATGGTTTGTTACATAGAAGTTGTCAGTGGGAGAGCTAGCAAAAACAAGGATTGCTATCAACTTGTGGATGGCTTAGCCTGTAATGCCACTGAGCCATTTCTGAATACAATGCTACTGTAAATAGCTGCCTAACCATAGGACCTCACCTTAACCAACTTGGCCTATTATTTGATTGGTAACTGGCATAGTCAGAGTGAAAGACTCTCGGGGCCATTTAAGACACGTAGATGTGTTGTGTTGTGAGGACCCTGTAGGTCAGATTCCTGTGTGTCTCATTGTGACCCACCCGACAGTGTCTGGTGATAAACAATTATCTTCAGTAACTATCATAAGACAAAACTCCACCAGCATCCACGTATCAGTGCCCTGTGCCTTTCACCAAGAATGCCTGTCATAAAGATAACTAGCTGAGTTACTGTGCTCCAAGTCACAGCTGGCTTGTGTTCTGGAGCAAGTCTCTTACCTCAGCCCAGAGCAGTAATAAACAGTTCATGCTGGCATGTGTCCTTGGGCCTCATTTTGAACAGCCCCAAACTTGTCCAGTGTTTGAATGTCCCACAGACCGCCTCTGGCAGAGCTACCTGTAGTGCTTATTCATAAAAAGGCAGCTTGTCATTGTGGGGCTTTAGAATTGACGATTTTTAATGAGTGATACCTTTGGCTCTTACACATCATTAACACTGAGATCCCTGATTGTATAATAGGAAGGGAATGACTCACAGTTACATAGGGGACATTTGTTGTCTTCCTACCATGGGTTCATTTGCTCTTCTTTCCTAACTGAACACAGATTTTCATTTGAGCATCTACTCCAGCAAGGATGCTTTGGAGAGTGCACACAATTTACAGGACATTCCCAAAGGACACATTTAATTTTTAGGAGACTGGTCATTGGCTCAGAGGTTAACACATGACCCAAAGTAGTTCAGTCAGGGTGAATGCCAGGGTTCTGACCTGGAATANTGGCACTCCAAAGCTCTCTTTCTGAGTGACCTGGGGTGGCTGTAAGATTGGAAAAGTTGCAGCCATTTTGCATTCATGAGGAAGTTGTATTTTAGTTGAAACCCATTGGTGAAGGCAGATAGAAGCAGGCAGTGATGTCACTGAGATGCTGAGTCAAACTGTCCTTGAATTAGATCGTACTGCTGGTCCTCTTTTTTTAAAAATTATTTGTTTTTATTTTCTAGGTATAAGTGTTTTACCTGAGTGTATGTAAGTGTGCCATATATGCTCATTGCTTGCAAAGGTCAGAAGAGGACATCAGATCTCTTAGAACTGGAACTACAGATGGTTGTGAGCAACTACGTGGGTACTAAGAACTGAACCCAGGTCCTCTGTAAGAGCGGCGAGTGCTCTTAACCCCTATGCCATCTCACTAGCCTGTTTCTGGACCCTCTTGCTAGTTATGTGATGGACAGTTTTCCTTTATTATTTTAGCCAGTTAACTTAGATTTTGTTATTTGCAGCTGAACCGAATGTATCCTAAAAGGTATGGTAATATATTCCAAGCCAGGAAATTGAAAACTGCTATCTCTTTGTGCTTCACTTTTAATTTAATTTCATTCTATATGTGTATGCCTGTGTATCATGTGCATACCTGGTGCTCATGGAGGCCAGAGAGGGTGTTAGTTTCCCTGAAGTTGGAGTTACAGATGGTTATGAGTCACCTTGTGGGTTCTAGGAACTGAACCCAAGTCCTCTGCAAGAGCAGCAATTGCTCTTAACCACCGAGCTAACTCTTCAGCTCCCACGCTACAGATTTTAGTACATTTATTTATTTAGTGTGCACTTAAGCTTGAGCTCAAGGGCCACAGTGAGTGTAGGGAGGTTGTAGGACAACCTNAAGGAGTCGGTTCTTTGCTTCCATCATGTGAGTCCCAGGGATCCAACTCAGGTTGTCAGGATTGGCCGTAAATGCCTTTGGCTGCTGAACCCTGATCCAATTTTATAATCAAACAGTATATTTAGGAATATAATGTAAAATTAATGTATTAGAATATTATTGATGCTTTAAAATGTGTTTTCACCAGGGAACCACATTTTTCCATAAAATCCTTTACAAGTTATGCTACCCCCAATCAACCCAGCATAACCTTGGTCTTTAATAACCTCTGGGGTTAGCTAATAAGACAGAAATTGAAACAACAAGAAACAAAAAGAAAGAAAATAGGTATTTAAAGCAAATATGTTCCAGATCTGACCGGTCAGGACTTCCTTACCAACTTCTTTGTGAAGAAAACACTCAGCAAGGNGGTTTTCTGTGTACACTGAGGTGTAGCTTCTTTTGTTATCTTAACAGAGCCCTTCAAGTTCANACTTCAAGCTCGAAATATCTGGCAACCATCTCTAGTCTTTCTCCTTTCTCTCTTGGCTGGAAAACTGAAGTGAGATCAGTTTTTATATTATTAAAACATTCTCAATGTTTTACATACTATATTTTCTTGAGCTTTTAATAGACTCTTTCATGATTCAAACTATGAAACAAGCTGTGGTGAATGTCTTGTTTAATTCTGTTTCCATGTTCTCTCTTTTGATTGTAAGTTTTCTGGGAACAAGGCCATCATCTTATTGAGTATAGTCTTTTCATATTTTGAAACTTTCTCAACACTTAAATGTAACCCGGATGTTACTGAGGCNTTTTGTTGAATACCCTTGCCAGGATTTCTACATATTCCTCTTGAGGTTTTGTTCCGGCTGCTTCCAGCTCCCATAGGGCCCTCGATCTACCATCAAATGTATCACTGTGTACAGACCTGCCACTAATATATACAGAGCCTGGGAAGGTTAGTTCAGTGTGAGAAAGCAGGCTCACAAACTTACTAGGAATATAACCAACCACTAAAGAGAATATGTACNTTTTTCATACCTTGGCGAATATATCTTTATCAACACCCAAAAGGCCAGGCTGAAATGTAGAATTCTTGAACTCCTAGGCTTATCCTAGGTAGAGTTAATATTTCTGTGGAGAAACACCATGACCAAAANCAACTTGGGGAGGAAAGGGTTTACTTGGCTTACATTTCCATATTACTGTTCATTATAGAAGGAAGTCAGGACAGGAACTCATAACAGGACAGGAACCTGGAGGCAGAAGCTGATGGAGGCCATAGAGGAGTCCTGCTCAGCCTGTTTTCTTATAGACCCCAGGACCACAGCCCAGGAGTGGCCTCACCCGCAATGGGCTGTGCCCTCCTACATCAAAATGCCCAACAGGCTTGCCTACAGTCCAGATTTATGNAAGTATTTTCTCTATTGACGCTTTCTTCTCTTTCGTGACTCTAGCTTGTGTCAAGTTGACATAAAACTAGCCAGCACATGGTTCTTCACTGGAATTCAACAGAGTCTGGAGAGAGGGACCTTCCCCAGATGCAACATCCTCCACGTCTAGCACACCCCCATCTTTGTTTCCCTGTGTCCTCATCCTGCACTACTGCACATCACAAGGGGTTTCACATACATTCCTAGACATTTGGGCATACCTAAGTTCTGTCAAGTGCTCTTAGGTAGCCATCCCTTGAGAAAAACTACCATATTAATTGTATGGGCAATATAAATTATCACTGGGAAGATGGACAGAGGGTCAGAATTCATGTTATCTTGGATATGAACTGGGGCCATTTGGGCAAAGTGCTTGGGGTATGGCCTACAAGGTGAAGGGTTAGTCTTCTGACCATCAGCATTCAGAAGCTGCTAAGAATGGCAGTTTCTCAGGCCCCAAGGCTGACCCACTGGATCAAAACCTGCCCTTTAACCCCACCCCACCCCCAAGGCTAGGCAATTCCAGTTATACTGCAGTGNGACTGTAACTGCCTTAGATCAAAGCTAAGAGTCTGGAGTTGGGCTCCTCTGGCCAAGTTCAGGGTTATCCATCCTCTGCTGTTACTTTTCTCTGCTCAGTAAGGACTCAAATNTGTAAATGGTCCTGAGGTTCTATTCAGNATGTAACAAGATGGAACCCAGTTAGCCAATGTTTCTCCCTTTCCCTCCCTGTACCACTGGATCCCAACAAGTTATNACTGCCCTTTATTTACTGTGAAGCTCCCTTCCCTGCCCCCCAAACTCAGCTCCAAGTGTCTCCCCCCATCACTCCTTTTCTTAGCTGAGGACTTATCTGTGTTTCTGTTGAGCCATGTTAGGCTGAAGCTGGTCTATTCCCCTCACTCTCTGCCAGGGCAAGAGTGGTTAGAGGTGTAAGCATTCATTTCAAATGCATTGGTTATCTCTCCTCAATCATCTGGGGAGATGAGAGACAGTTAANGCTTTGAATAATTATTTTCCTCTTTAGTAGGTAAAACCCCAAGCAGAGACTTTTCTAAATTAATCATATCTTCATAGCTTGCAACAGTTTTTCTTTTCTTACAACTATGCATCATTTGAGATACATCTTATTGCTAAAACCTCATACCTACATAGTTATATTATTCATCTTTTGAATCTCCAATGTCTATATTATCCTCCTATAGTCATTTCTGGTTGTGTTTCTACACATACTTTTTTTTATAAAAAAGATTTATTTATGAGCTGGAGAGATGACTCAGTGGTTAAGAACACTGGCTGCTCTTCCAGAGTTCCTGAGTTCAATTCCCAGCAACCACATGGTGACTCACAACCATCTATAATGAGATCTGGTGCCCTCTTTGGTGTGCAGGCAGAACACTGTATACATAATAATTTTTTTAAGATTTATTTATTATGTATATAGTGTTCTGCCTACGTGGATGCCTGCACACCAGAAAAGGGCATCAGATCTCATTGCAGATGGTTGTGAGCCACCATGTGGTTTCTGGGAATTGAACTCAGGACCTCTGGAAGAACAGCCAGTTCTCTTAACCTCTGAGCCATCTCTTCAGCCCTACACATACTATTTTAAAACACCTTTGGCATCAATACTTCTTTGCATACTATAGAACAGAATGACTCTCAGTCTTTAAAATATGTTAAATGAGCACAAGCAGGGTCCATGGGAGAAGTGCTAACCTCTGTGTTCTTAGGGAGTGAGGGCTGTTGGTATTGAGTGATGTTTCTTGGCTCTATGGGAGAGACTTGAAGACAAAAAGCATTTAGGGTGTTTTATTCCTATACAGCTATCCCTTGCTGTCCCATGACTTCTGTTCTTGAGTTCAGCAGTCAGTGTGGTGAGAGAGTTGGGATAACAAGGGAATGCTGTTGCCAGAACTCTAGAATCAGAAGCTCTGGAATAGAACGCTGTAACTTTAACCATTAACTGCTCTAATCCTCCTAATCCATTTGGCAATCCAAATTCAACCCTATGTAACTCCTGAGGGCAAAGGGANGATCACAGCCATAGCCTTATCCTCCAGTTAAGTATGTTTAGAATTTTCTATATTCCTGTTGAGCAACCAGGAAAGGCTCAAAGCCACTAGAGTGGAGGGATTACATAATGGCCTGTTTATTTTAGACAAGGCTGTAACTTGTTATTTGTTTTAAGAGTGGCGGAGATTAAGTAATAATTAAATTAATGATCATTTCATTAAAATACTAATGATTTTTTCAAAGCTTGCTATTGTCTGTGAGAACTCAAATTANTTATGGAAAATTGCTCCTTTCTAATAACTGCAAATGTGAGGGTATATTAATTTTGCTGTTTCTGTGGCTGAATATCTAGCAAGAAGCAACTTGATACAGAAGTTCATTAAGATATACAGATTTTGGACCTAACTAATTTCAGTGTGTGATATTTTTTATTTGCAAGTTTTTTTAAATAATAAAGTTTACATATATTGTATATATATATATATATATATGCAATTTGAGGGAGGAAGGCTTTATTTATTTTTGAGACTATGTGCATGTTTGTGTGTGTGTGTGTGTGTGTGTGTATGTATGTATGTGTGAAGGCTAGAGGTCAATATCAGATGTCTTTCTCAGTTTCTGTCCACCTTATTTTTTGAGACAGGGTATCTCCTTGAGCCTTTGACTAGACTGACTGGCTAACAACATAGAGATCCTTCTATCTCCATTGCCCTAGCACTGGGATTATAGGCATATGCCACAGCATCTGGTTTTTCACTTGTTTTTATTTTGTTTGATTATTTGTTTGTTTGTTTGTTTGTTTGTTTTTGTGACAGAGTCTCTCATTGGCCTGAGACTTAGAAATTAGGCTAAACTGGCTGGACAGTGAGCTCCAGGGATCCTTCTGTCTCCACCTTCCTAGGGCTGGGATTGTAAGTGTGCACTATGCCTGGCTTCTATGGATTCTTGAGATTGAATTAAGATTTTCCTGCTTGCAACGTAACCATTTTATTGACTGTGTCATCTTCTCAGCCAAGAAGGGTTTCCTTTGACTTATAGTTTGAGAAGGACATATACATGTGTACACAGTGCATTCTGGCATGGACAGCACTGTGGAAGGGGGATGAGGTGGCTGCTCACAGTGTTTCCACAGACAGGAAGAGAAAGAGGAGTGGGTGGTGATACCATCCACATTCAGGGGGTGTCTTCCTTCTTCAGGTAACCCTTCTGGAAAGAACCTCAAAGCACACCTANAGGTGTGTCTTCTCTGTGTTTCTAAATCCAGTCACCTTGAAAATGGAGATCAACCACCACAGAGTTTCTTTAGAGTGCTTCGAGGGTTNGGGGAGTCAGCTCAGTAGAACAAGCACTTGCCATGCGAATGGTAGGCTTAGAGTTTGGATCCTCAGAACCCGTGCAAAAGCATGGAAGCACCTACAAGCTGCCAGCAGGCACCTACATGTGGGCCACCCAGTTTAGCTGATCAGTGAGCTCTGAGTTCAATAAATGAAGAGGACAGCAATTGAAGAAGATACCCAGTGATAGCTTTGGTTCTTCTGTGTGTGAACATAAATACACACATGCACACATAAAAACCACACATAAAAAAGAAGTGCTTTGAACTTTATAAAATACTTTAATGAATATTATTTTATATCATCTTGGATCATTGATATCCAACAGAGCTTTCTACAATGATGGGAATGTTCTGTTCCAATCAAAAGGCCACACTAGTCACATGGGCTTGTACAGTGGAGGGGTGGACATTCAAACACAAACCAGGATGTGTCTATCAATATCCTGGATGCTTGGGCAAAAGTAGAGGATATCAATTATGAAACTCATTCCNTGTGATAGACCATATATTCTAAAATATAATAAAAAAATTTTAGTCCTATTGATGAACAAAATTTGGTGATTTTATAAAATGAAGCAAACAAACTTTAGTAGAATTTATAAATTTCTGCAGTTTTTTTAGACCTTGCTGTCAATCAGCTCTGCATTTTTGGTGAGAACCTGTATACATATTGGGTAATTATATTATCTGAGTTTAGTTCATCTTACTAATTNACACCANGCNGCTACTCAGAAGTTTTCTCCGCCTAAACGATGGTGAAATTTCCTTTGTACCGGATGTCAGCTTCATTTGCTGTGNACATAANAGGTATTAAGCTGCCAATTCTCATATGATTAAACTGCCATAACAAAATGACTTCTCTGGATCTTCATGACATTTTCACATCAAGCAAAAGTATTCAGTGNTATTGCCAAAAGTGACTTACAGGTCTCTAGTGTTAGCATAATCTGTAATTGGGCCAGCCACCCCAAATTAACATATAAATCATATTAAAATTTCATCTGTTCTGTTAATGAAGAGTCNGGAAAATTCCTCATTCCAAGCCAAGAAAGCCATTGAAGTCTCTTTTATGTAGATGTTGCACAGTTACTGGCATCTTAATATATTTAATATTCTGACAATCTTTGGGTTATGATCACAACAACAGGGGAGTATGGTGTTATGAATAGCAATGAACAAACAAATAACAACAACCAAACCCAACCAAACAAAAAATCCTCTGGGTTCAAGTGTGGGAGAGTGGCTGTCATATCGATGAGAGGGCATGCCAACCCCATGGTAGCCAAACAGGTTTGCCAGTTCATCACAGGCCAAATAAACACTGCTGCCANGCACAGAAATAGAAACACAAATGCCTGCACTGGAACAGCACGGCATTGCTTGGCTATCCACTATGTTTTCTACAGATNTCTAAGTATTACCTTTACAATAATAAAAGTACACAATTCAAAAGTCCTTGAGAGGATGTGCAAGCCTCTAAGGGCAGGTCTGTAGAGCCTCAGAGTCTGTCTGAGCTACTCTGGGATGATGGGGTGACGGGAAGACGATAGGGGTGCCGGGAAGATGATAGGGGTGCCGGGAAGAGCAGGGCTGTGTACTCACTGAAGTGCTAGATGCAGCCCTGGGCAAAATGACCTCCCTTCTCTGCATCAACTCTCCCCCTTCTTTCCTGGTTTCTTTCCCTCCCTCCCCCTTTTCCCCCCTCCTGGTCCCATTCTCCTCTTTCCCTCTCTTTTTCCTTCTTTACTTGCTTCCTTTCTTCCTTCCCTCTCTCCCGCTTCCATTCCTCTTCCTCTTCCTTCCTTCTTTCTTTAAGGTAGAGTCTCATGTAGTCCAAGCCGACTGACTCTGAACTGATTTTGTAGCCTAAACCAGCCCTNGACTCCTAATCTCCATTAGCCTCNCTCCTGAATGCTGCTGGACTTCAGGCATGTGCCACCATGCCCAGCTCTGGGGCAGCTTTTGAATTTTGAAGTTGGGACTTGCATTCATGTCACGGCTGTTGTGAGAATTAGACAAAATGCTTCATATGCCACACCTGGTACAATCCATAGAGTAGTCATNCCTGGGGAGTGGAAAGCACGTAATATTATAAATCAAAAGATAGAAAGAGCGGGCTTGTCGTCTTCCTTCCCTGTTGTGGGTTTCTTTCTCTGAGACCTGTGACTCGGCCCTGCTGATAGCAAAATGTCTTCAGGCATTGCAAAAATTGGGCATCCTGCCCCCAACTTCAAAGCCACAGCTGTTACGCCAGATGGACAATTCAAAGATATCAGCCTAAATGAATACAGAGGAAAATATGTCGGATTCTTCTTTTATCCTCTTGATTTTACTTTTGTGGGCCCCACTGAGATCATTGCTTTCAGTGATAGGGCAGAAGAATTTAAGAAACTCAACTGCCAAGTGATTGGAGCTTCTGTGGATTCTCACTTCTGTCATCTGGCATGGATTAACAAGGAGGATTGGGACCCACGAACATTCCCTTGGCATCAGATCCCAAGGGCACCATTGCTCAGGATTATGGAGTCTTAAAGGCTGGTGAAGGTATCTCTTTCAGGGGCCTCTTTATTAATGATGATAAAGGTATCCTTCGACAGATCACTATAAATGATTTTCCTGTTGGCCGCTCTGTGGATGAGAATCTGAGACTAGTCCAGTCCTTCCAGTTCACTGACAAGCATGGTGCAGTGTGCCCAGCTGGCTGGAAACCTGGCAGTGATACCATCAAGCCTGATGTCCAGCAGAGCAAAGAATATTTCTCTAAGCAGAAGTGAGCACTGGGCCATTTTTCTGCCAGGCTGCATTGGGCAGCCAGAAGAAAATCTCTTGTACTCTTCGTGCTTAAACAAAATGTGATGTGATTCAAGACATCCCTCTCCTACAGTACTGGGGGGCGGTTAGCCTTTCTTCCACTACTGGGAATGGCCTGAGCTGTGCTGTGGGTCGAAGAAATCGACCTGTTGTTCTTTTTTTAGTATCTATTAAACTTGATCTCTGAGAAAAAGAAAGAAAGAAAGAAAGAAAGAAAGAAAGAAAGAAAGAAAGAAAGAAGGAAAGAAAGAAGGAAAGAAAGAAAGCGAGCGAGCAGGCTTTACCATCCTTATCATGTATTCTTGGGCAAGTGACAAATCTGAACTTCAGTTTCTTCACCTATGATATAGGAATGGTGCCAGGGTCCTCCACACTGGGCTGAGAGGCAATGGGGAGTGAATTTCAATGCCATACTTATTATAGGCCTTTCTTTTCTTTCCTCTTACCTTCTTTTCCATTTCCCCTCCTCTCTCTTCACCACTGGTGGTGGGGGGACCCTTTTCCTGGTGTTTCACTGGGGTGGTGGGGGGACCCTAGTGTTCCCTGAATTCCTCCTAATCATTCAAACTTTGTACTGAATCTTTCTCCTGAGTCCTTTAAAAAGAGAAATCATGGGGGTTGGAGAGATGGCTCAGAGGTTAAGAGCACTAACTGCTCTACCAGAGGTCCTGAGTTCAATTCCCAGCAACTGCATGGTGGCTCACAACCATCTATAATGAGATCTGGTGCCCCCTTCTGGCCTGCAGGCATACATACAGGAGAATACTGTATACATAATAAATAAATACATCTTTTAAAAAAAAGAGAGAGAAATCATGTGTCAGGCATGGTGGCACACGCCTTTAATCCCAGCACACAGGAGGCAGAGGCAGGTAGGTCTCTGGGAGTTGGAGGCCAGCTTGGTCTACATAGTGAGTTCCACGACTGTCAGAGCTATACAGTAGAACCCTGTCGGGAAAAAAAGTAAATAAATAAATAATAAAAACAAATAAAAAAGAAATCTTTTGACACAACTAGTATGGTGAGTATTATAAACTGATGTTCTCTGATTGGTACAATATGTTAAAGACTGGGTCCCTGAAGGGAATAGGGAAACCCAGCCAAGTTCAGTTTCTCTTTGGACTTCCAAATATATTTCACAATTTCATCAGTCTAGAATATTTTTTTAAATCTCTAGTCCAAAGGTCATATGAAATTCCTTTATTAATTCAATAAGCTAATAGGAAATAATATTTTATAAGTAGGAAAGGTAAACTTTCATGACGGTTTCCTTCTGATGACTGATACCATTATTTAATATTTACCTTTTAAATTTATCCATCAATCAAAATTATATGTGAAATACTCCCCATGTGTTCAGCTTTCTGTTGGACTTTGGTTTTAAAAATAAAGTTTCATGAAAAACAGATTTATGTCACAACTCTATTCCAGCAGTTGGCTGGAATTCCAGACAAACAAAGTATTTCTTTTATAGGGCCAATCATCATTATTCCTGTGTGTGTCAGCAGATATAAGCACCCTAAATGTGAAATTGGGTTTTGTTGGGGAGGAAATAGTAGGNCATCCAAGAGTGAAGGTTTGAGAGGGTAATGAGCAGACTTTGAGACCTTACTCTCTAACCAACTTTGAACCCCCACACACACAGAGTCTCTTCAGAGCTATTTTTATTTTTGGTGCTGGGGATTGAACCTGCAACTTCATAAAAGTGAATCATGAGTTCTACTACAGAGCTATATCCCAGCCTGCAATTATTTTAAAATTGATAACATGGAGGTGGGAATTGGATGGTTCCCTCCAGGCAAGTAAGTTACCCTTGGGAACAGTTGATTGATTAATTCCTGAAGCTGTCAAACTGTAAACTGNAGGAAGATGAGAGTACAAGGTGTATTGAGCGGGGATCATGACTGTGTATTGGACATCAGGTGCGTATTTGTGTGGATACCCAGTAATAGTTTGTGGAATGTAGAACAACTAAGGATTGGCAGAATTTGATTCCTTCTCATTCAGGGCAAGCTCTACTTAGAAATCTTAACTGTGAATCTAAAAGTTAACAACCACTACACATTTGGGGAAGACAGAAAGGGAGGTAAACTCTGCAATGATGGCTTCAATCAGTGGTCGGTTGGCATGGGGTAAAGACTCTGACACTCCAGCTTCCCATTGATAGNTTAGACCCTCTGCAAGTTCCATAAACTAGACAGAGGCTTTTCCTAATTAGAACTCATGTCTGTTGTGTAGTTGACTTTTCTAGGGGATCCTGACTCTCTTATTNCCCTTAGTCTTGGTATCTCCCACCATTACCATCACAATGTGCCAGGGACAGTTGTTTGTAGGTCCAGATACAAGATCAACCCCCCCACCCCCAATAAAGGCAAAGAAAGGTTTGTGTAGCAGATACAAACTGCTCTCAGGTTGGCAAAATTCACCCCCAGAGATCCAGTTTAACTGGATGTTCTGGAACAATGCTGCTCAGTGGGCTGGGCCCATCCCAAGAGGGTGGGGAGCGTTACAAAAGCTGTTCCTGCCCTCCATCCAAACCAGACAGTAGGCAAGAATGGAAGTGATTTTTAACTAAACTTGGTTCTTAAAATATGTGAAATCCATTCAGTANTTAATAAGATTGTTTTGTCTACCACTGCTTTCCTTGTCTGGANCTCAAAACATTTATGCCCAGTATCCTTCAGGTTGGCCATGTACTCCTTAACATTCCTAGCTAATGAAAAGTTGGAAATCACTGCTGTAATTATCTTTGGAAGCCTTAAAATGCCTCATCAAGACCACATCCCGTCTTTGGACAATGTTTGGCAACGCAGAAGTTGAGAGATCCAGTATGCATGTTAACGTCTCAACAACGTGAGTCATAGTTAATGACATTGCAGTTTTCTTCTTTAATTTTNCTAATACCCACCTTTAGAAGTTAACATTCAGGTGGATCATTCTGACACACCATGAACTAATTTCCATAGTGACTCAAAGACAGCTATCATTTCTCTTAGCACCAGCTTACAGACTAAAAAAGACTTAGTATGAGCAATATTTCTCAGTTCTTCCATTTTTCTGTTCAGACCTTTCACTTAGTAACATGGAAACCATTTCTTTTTAAGTCAGATAGCTTCCACAAGATTGCATTGCTAGGAGGCAGCAGAGCTAGTTAAAATCCAAGGATCATAACGTCTAAGTCAGTGCCCATTAGTCTATTACAGGAATTTGATCTTCAAGGTGTGATTTGGAAAATAATGTTGGTTCCTGAGGCTCTTTTAAAGGTTCAACAAGGTCAAGACTGTCTCACTAGCAAGCTTTTTATTCTCACCCTCTCACCCATGCACCGAGCTTTCCAAAGTTACATGACATGGTATTGAAGGAGATGGGATGGAAAGGCTGATATGGGACCCTAATTGCCTTCTCTTCTATCAGATAATGAAGACCCTTGCAAAAATGTAAAACGAGGCCCTTATTCTCTGTAACAATAAAAAGGAAAGTTGTTTTTCATAACAATGTTATTTATATTAACAATGAGCTTGTTGTCTTACTATGAAACAAATAATATATACTTTCTCAGTTGTCATTTCTAATTATATGCATATGCATATACACATATTATATGGATGAAGATATTCAATATCAAACATTAACCAAAGGAAGCCCTTTGTGACTTCCATAATTAAAAAAAAAACTTCTAAATAAGTTCTAAGGTCTAAAGTTTGGGAATTCTACCCTAGCCATAGAATTGTGCAAGACAGGGCTGTATCCCATCAAAATGTACCTCATTATTTTGCTTTATACAATTTGTATCGATCAGGATCCTAATGGCAAACAGCATTAAAGAGACCACTGAGAGAATTAT
>LZPO01055945.1:4427-31755 GCA_001675575.1 Neotoma lepida
CATGTAGCAGTCTAGAAGTCTACTCCATGTAGGACTGCCTCACTTCCTAATCAATATGGTGTTCTTGAATGGTTTTAAGCATCAGAAAGGTATATGATAACTTTTATGTGAATATTCCAGGAGTGATGGACATACATATATTTTATAATTGATGGGTTGATATGCTATGGTCTTCTAAATTTATCATTTCCTTTATGATAGAAATTAATTAGAGAAGTACTAGAAAACGAAGAAATAAAATTTTCCTACCCAGCCTGAATCTTACAAATGGAAATTACTTACTTTACTGTGACTAAATCCCAGATCCAGGTTTCGGGAAAATATTTTCGAATGGTCTCAGTAGGTGGATCTTCACGTGGTGGATATTTACGTGGTCGATCTTCACGTAGTGGATCCTTACGTGGTGGATTTCCATGTGCAACTAAGCTCATGTATTTTAATTCTTCACTGCTAATCTCAATCTCATCCTCNTACACTATGAAGTTACAATGGAAGAAATCAACATATTCTGAGTACAATGGACTACAATATGCAGGGTAAATGTAGCTAAATTTTCAGTTTCTTCTTGATTATTAAGTGCTATTACAATGGCACTGGAAATGATACATTGAACCTCTTATTTTGGGGAGAGTGGATAACATCTTTGTCAAAAGCAGAAACTATGAAATCCTGGAGAAAACATCTCCTAGTGTAGGTTGAATTGGAAGGAAGCACCATGAATACTTTCTTGGGTTGGATAGTCAGGGAATGCTTACAAATATAACTTTCCCCCTAGGAGGACTGAAGATCCATAATACTACCTCCCAGGCAACAGATCCTGTGGCCACACTGAGCCATCACTCCAGACTAGAGCTGAGTGATGCCTACATTATCAGCAGAGACATGCTTGGAATACTTTTTCTTTCTCTAGATCTCTAGATCTGTAGGATTAACCCAATATTTTCATAGTTTCCATTTATATAAAAGTTGAAAGAGGCATAGGTGCAAACTCTTGGGTCAGAAATATGCACAANGGAAAAGTCCACATCAAGGTTGTGTTTTGGTTTTTGGTTTTTGGTTTTGTTTTGGGTTTTTTGTGATGCAAAGGAAGTTTACTACTCAAAAATCATAGCATTGACTTGGGTTTATAAGGGCAAGAAATGCAAGATTTGAAGGTGGCAACAGAGAGTCTGTGCTGTGCTTTTTCCAAGAACAAGTATACATGCAGATTCAGTGAGGGCTTCATCTAAGTATTTCCCAACAGAATCTCAGCATTGGAAATCTCTCCCATTGTTTAAATACATAGACACACAGACAGCTTCATTTCTACAGGTCCTTCTCTGTGATGGCCATAATCTCTAACCTGTCTTTCTATTGCCTTTAATTACTTAGTGTTTCCTAGCGACTAAGTTTTTCACTCATTATCTTAAGCATATACAGGGATAGTTGCCCAATTTATCCACAGTATAAAGCAGTCACAGCGCGTTAAGTCCTGTTGTTTGTAGTGATATTTTGATTTTTTTACAAATCAGTATGAAGAACATTAATACAGTCCAGTNGAACTTATATTTTATTTTATGTTAACACACATATAAAAATAAATTTTAGCATTTAGAATATAAATAATAATGAAGATAAGGATTCATGATTTCAAGTTATATTGCAGAGGCATAGTAATAAAACCAGCATGGTACTGGCACAAAAATAGACATGTAGATCCATGGAACAAAATACAAGATCCAAACATAGCTCATTTAGTTACAGCCATCTGATAGTTGTCATAGCTGCCAAAACACACACTAGAGGAAAGACAGCATTTTCAACAAATGGTGCTCTGAAAACTGGCTGCTCACATACAGAAGAATGAAAATTCACCTACATAAATGACTTCAAATGGATCAAGGACCTTAACATCAACTGAAAATGCTAGAAAGGAAACATAAGCTGTAACCCTACAAATTAGATGTGCAAGGAAAGGACATTTAAAAAAAGACCCATTCACTTAGAAATTAAGGTCAATAATTGACAAATGGGACCTCACAAAACTAAAATGTTTCTGCACAGCTAAGGAAACAATCGAGTGATGTGGAAGCCTGAAGAGTGGGAGAAAATCTTTGCTAGCTATACATCTGATAGAGGGTGAATATCCAGACTGTATGAAGAACTCAAAAAACCGAGTCAAGAAAACAAACAGCCAAAATTAAAAATGGGCTGTGGATCTAAACACAGTTTTCGAAAGAAATAAACGTGGCTAAGAAATATCTTTAAAAGTGTTCATCTAGTGCTAGTAATTAAGGAAATCTAAATTAAAACAACTTTGAGATTTCATCTCACNCCANTCAGAAGAGTCAANNAAACAACTGACAACCACTTTGCAGAGGGGGTGGGGAAAGGGAAACTCTCTCTTGCTGATGGTGGGAATGTAAACTGGGGCAGCCACTCTGGAAGTGACTGCCCTGAAGGAAGAGAGAAAAGTTCAACATGGTTAGTATTGGTTGAAGACAGAGTGAGTGTGCACCTTTGACTNGAGGGCTTTGTGTTTATCGTCCTCACCTCCGTCTGCAATGACTNTGTTTTTCCTTCTCCTCTTCATCTCTAATACTTAGGAAATTCTTTTCACCTCTCATGACATGTCTACAAAAGTTCTTCACACTTCACACAACGATTCTCTATTATACTATTGCACTTTGTCTTGTCTGTCTCTTTAACACTGAAGGAAGAGCCTCCAATCTCTAACTTCCTTGTAGTACCAGCATACATGTGGGTACATTTTGCTCAGGTAAGTTTGGGCTCTTTCTCTCTTATTTGGATACTATACATGCCCTACAATTATATTTTATCACCCTTGATAAATAATTCATATTTATTTTATTCTGAAAATACATGCTGTTTTGTTATTTTACCTGGCATTGGAGTAAAAATATCGTATTCGAAACATTCTTTAGGATATTTGATCTTCAAGTTGGTGAATGCCGTTAAGCCCATGTCCTGGAAAGAAAATCAAGCAAAATATTTCAAAATTCTCAAAAACTCAATGTCCATAAAAATTATAGTAACTAATTCAGACATAGGTNCATATGTTCAAGGAGAATTTTATTCAATTTGTGTTTTTCATACTCTTTAGAGAGTGTGGTGAGGAACACGGAATTCATAGTGAGGCATATGTGCTGGTCTTCTTCCTGATACAATGTCCTTTTATTTTAAAAAGTCACTCACAGCCATGCACAGTGGCACACGCCTTTAATCCTAGCACTTGGAAGGCAGAGGCAGGTGGATCTCTGTTGTGAGATATTTGATAGCACTGTGTAAAGATATGTCACTGTGATTGGTTTAATAAAAAGCTAAAGAAGTCTCCTTGTCTTTATTTGGGAGCTGGCTGGTAGGACAAAGAAAGACTTGTTACAGATCTCTGTGAGTTTGAGGCCAGCCTGGTCTACAGAGTGAGAGCCAGGACAGCCAGAGCTACATAATGACAGTCTGTTTCAAAAAACCAGAATTAAAAAAAAATGTCACTAATCCACTCTGTGCCTAGACTGGGCACTTTCCAAGATGCAGTTTTTATAATACTTGGGATTGAATCCATGAACCACCATACGCAAGGTGGTTTGTCTGCTAATGATTCATATCCCTGGCCTGATTCTAAAATTCTTTACCAAGATAGCATTTCATTAAACCAAAATAGTTCCTAGAGCAGCATGTTAATGGGTAATACTGCTTACCTCCACGTAACTGTAGGCATCCCTCTCATTTGGTTGTAAGTATTCGAGTCCATCACTATCTCTATCCCATTCACATGGGTCTTGTTCTTCAAGTAGTTGGTGTGGACTTGGGATGAAGTTTCTGGGCTGCATATCTGGCAGGTTGTATATCTGTAAGAAACAGGAGACAAGAGAGCCTCTTTCTTGGGCTTTCTTGAAAGATACTCACGAAAAGAAAAGAATCAGTATGATCACTGCAAATCACTTCTTGAATGTTCAATAATCCCCAAACAAGGTTTTCTAAATATTTTCTGTTGAAGAGTGCTTTATTCTGAAGGTGTTCACAACATTTAGAAAAAGACTAAAAACATTCCACATATTAAAAAAAAAGTATGAATGTAAATCCTGCATGTTATATTTGAGAATGATGTAAATTTAACATTACTTAATATAAAACANTAAACATTTAGAAATATGTTTACACTACATAAACCATTCAATAAATNTAAAATACCAAGGTTGTATATTTCAGCCTACTGGTATACTATAAAAATCAACAAAACAAAAGGTGAGTTAGCCAATGTGTAAATAGGCTGAAGAGATCTAGATGAAGGTTTCTCTCCATATTTTTTCCTAAAATTCAGAGAAAAAAATTTTAAAACAAAACAAACAAATCCAAGCCACCTCCATCTTTGACAGAAGGATGCATTCAACTCTCCAAACTGCAGTGCTTGGAATTAGAAAGAGGGAGAGGGACTGCAGGTCATGTGTCCAAATGGAAGCACATCACGCTTTAGGGGCCATAGGAAAAGTTGATGACATATAAGCTAGTTTGCCAGATTGTACCCGACCCAGCCTGGGCATTGGAAGTCAGGAGTCCCTAGAAGGCAAGGCTAGGGGAATGTGTGTGAGGAAGACAGGAAACAAAGTCTTGTCTATCCAGGATGCTTCGAACCTGTGTCTCTGAGACATGANCTTGTTCTTGGGATGGGGTGTTGACTCTGGGAAACAATGCCCATGAACTGGCTTTTGCCTTTGGTGGCTCCCTTCAAAAGAGCAGATTGGCTTGCTCTAAAGTAGCAACACATGTCATGTGACAGACAGTGTCACCCAAGCCCAGACCCCAGGGCCAGCTTCAGTTCCCAATGAATCAACTTGNAATTCTTCTGTAGATTTCCAGATGACAGAAACCAACATGAGTAGAAATAGTATAATTGAGGAAAGAATAGTAATTAAAAATCAAATAATAAAACAAAAATCTCCAAAGTACAAAGAAAGGAAGAAACAAACAAAAACTATAAAATTCTCACAAAGGTAAGACACATTGTATCCATGCAGCAAACTCAAGACTATTTAAAATCTAGACCAGGAAAAAATCGGTTTGGACATAAAGCTAATTTGCAACAAAATATTTTAAAAATATTAAAAGCACANCTGAAGGAAACTGCTCAGAAAATAGAAACCCCAAGGATGATGGGGGTAAAAGAAAGACAATGTTAGATGATTTACTCAAGACACCCATCGTCTGCCTAACAAGAGTAATAGAATGACAGAGAAATTCATAAGAATCAAAAAAAAATCTTGGAAAAAAAGCAAATTTATCTGTCCGTCAAGGTTTTTAACTTGGGATCCCCATGATCTCAAGAGACTGAGAATTTAGAAGTCTGGATATTTGGGTAGGAAAATTCATATCCTTATTTTCTTAGGCTTTTAACTGAAATTTAACACTGCCTGACTTATAAATCAATAAACAGCCACACACACACCTATTAGGAAGATTATGACTATTGACCAGATGCAACATCAGAGATGTTTTCACATTATATTTGATTTATTCAGGTAGGCTAAAATGCTGTCTGCATCATCATTCATCAGGACTTGAGTAGATATTTTTAAAAATGGCCAGCTTGATCCGTGTGGCAGAACAGGGCAACGTTTGCACTTTTGGTACTCAGGTACCTTCAGCTTCTAAATGGAGAACTATTTTCTCAGTCCAGAGGACCCCAGCTGGATGTGGGCTCCAGTGTTCCCTATTTTACTTGGTTGACAACCAGTGTGTGGAAGGATGTGAGTTAAGACAGCCCATAGTAAANATAGGCGTATTCATGTGATTTCTGCTTCAGCACTTCCTAGTTTTAACTTGCTCCATGATGATTTGTATGGATACTGTAGCATATTTGGACTGTTATTTCATACAGGGCATATTTTTTGCAATTCTTCTTTCTTGTATTCTTACATAT
The DNA here is from genome assembly GCA_001675575.1 of Neotoma lepida. NCBI lineage: Eukaryota > Metazoa > Chordata > Mammalia > Rodentia > Cricetidae > Neotoma > Neotoma lepida. Next base: position 10,345 of record LZPO01055945.1, read on the forward strand.
TTTATCTCATGCATTTATAACAGTAATGTCAGAAATGATTCACAGGCTCTCCAGGACACAGTAAGAAACCATGGCTGCCCATGTCCTCACATGCTTGTGGATATTCTGGATATCAGATATAAAGGATCTTAAAAAATTCTAGAGAGAAAATACTGAACAAATTGAAAGATGCAGAATTAGTGGCNTCAAGCATCAGCTCTAACTTCGGAAGGTGTAAATCTGTACATTCAATGTCTCCAGAGTTCTGAGGGAACATGATTTCTTAGCTGCTGATTTGCCCCTTTTCAAAGTACTAATTATTACCGTAAGTAGAGAGACTTATAGCTGAAAAGAAGTTCTTNGCTGATTCCCTCTTTCTCAGAACAGTTCTGGCGCATGCTTAGTGCCCAAGGGAGGCAGCACCCAAAAACAAGTCACAAGAAGTCAGAAAACAGTGAACCAAACACAGGGGATTTTGAAGGGACTCCCCAAATTGGGGTGAAATCCTGGGTTGCAGAAGTCAGCCAGAATGAGAGCTGTTGGGGAATNTTATTTTAAGGTGTGTTAGTTTTGTTTATGTTTCATTTGTTTAACTCTGTGAAGCTGTGTTACTGTGCCTGTCTAAAACACCTGATAGTCTGATAAAGACCTGAATGGTCAATAGCGAGGCAGGAGAAAGGGTAGGCGGGGATGGCAGGCAGAAAGAATTAATAGAAGGAGAAATCTGGGAGAGGAGACATCTAAGAGCAAGGAACGAGAGAGGAAGGAGGAGGACTTCAGACACAGCCACNCAGCTACACAACCAGCAACAGAGTAAGAAGGAAAGAAAAGGTAAACAGGAACAGAGAAAGATAAAAGCCCCAAGGCCAAAGATAGATGGGATAATTTAAGTTAAGGAAAGTTGACCAGAAACAAGTCAAGCTAAGGCCAGGCATTTATAATTAAGAATAAGCCTCCATGTGCGATTTATTTGCAAGCTGGGTGGCAAGCCCCCCAAAAGAGCAACAACAACAACAGAGAGCAGGTGACAGAGGCTCCACTGGGAACAACAGCAGAACTGAGCACTACCACAGAAGCTAGAGAACTGAAATCAAGTGAGGAGGAGGATGGCCTTGAAGAAAATATAAGAAGGAACCATTAAATGTCAGGACATAGGAATACAAATGAGAGGAAATATGACCACAGCTCACTATCTGACTTAATAATGAGCCACATGTGTTGGTTATAGAAATGAAAACTGTCTATGGATTTTACACAGTAATCATAAGATTTGTATGTAAGGTGAAGACCGGAAGGGGGTTGTACAATCAGCTTTAACATGCTGCTTTATAGTAAAAAGAATGAACAGATCATGTTAAAAATGAACAAAGGTCAATACTTTNGAAGACTAATAGAGAATGTGGAATAAAATAGTAAAGAAATAGCTGTAGTCATTGAAAGTACAAGCAGCCAAAGCATGNATAGGGCAGGGGGTGGGAGCAAGGGAACTCTGTTCATGGTTTTTGTTATAACTCTTTGGGCAGTACATGTGTTTGTTTGTTTGTTTTTTAACTAATTGCCTGTATTTGTTGGCTAAAACAATTGCTCAAGAAATCTCTTATTTAATGGATTGGAGAAAGTCAAAATCTAAAAGAAAAACATTTTGATCATACACTTTCCTAAGCATTTTCTGCATGTGCATCATAAATTTTCATCATTAAAACTAAATTAAATGCTGGTTTAACTTATGCATTAGTTGAAGACTGGAAAGTTCCCAGCATTATTGGGACTAAAGATTACTGTTTTTAAATTTGCATAAGTACGTTACATACATTTTAAATATGGTATTAGCCTGTGGCAATAATAATTTTAAAAAACTATTATAGTGATCATGTAATTTTTCTTAATGAATCCCATTATTAATTCAACATGATGAAGTGTTTTGATCTCGTTAAGTTGGGTGACACTCCAGTAACTAGTTTATGGTTTCAGTTATGGTTCCGAGAATTTTCAAAACAAGTTGAGAACCTCCTGTACTCTGCTTTTAAATTTTACAGCATTCTGTCTTTTTCTTATTTGGGAACTCTTGAGATGTACAAGATTCCATTTGTATGAACCATTTTGTTTGACTCAGACAGACAGCGTCTCTCTGAAAAGCTCCATCATGAGTGTGTTAGGGGACAAGCCACTCCTGGGGTAGGAGAGTGCAGTAAGGACATAGAGGGCCTCCTGGGTCACACACAAGATTTACAACTCGCTGAGTGCTTGACTTCAGGCTTTGTCTTGAGTTTATTGGCTATAACAGGAATTGCTAAAAGGTCTTATTAATAGAAAACCCAGAGCCAGATATTGGGGTGAAAGCTGAAAGATCAGAGAAACAGAGCAAGCCAGCCACAAGTTCTTACCTCTACAAAATCCCCAGTCTAAAAAAAGAGAGTTCCTATTTCCTCATGCCTTATATACCTTTCTGTGTCCTGCCACATTACTTCCTTGCATTAAAGGCATTGGTTACCACTGCCTGGTTCTTTTTCTGTCATGTAGCCCAGTGTGGGCTTGAACTCACAGAGATCCAGACAGATCTCTGCCTCCCAAGTGATAGGATTCTTTAATCCAGTGTGTGCTACCACTGCTTGACCTTTATATCTAATTTAGTGGCTGGCTCTGTCCTCTGATCCCCAGGCAAGCTTTATTGGGGTACACAATATATCACCACAATTGGCTGAAGTTTTCAGAGCTATTCTTCAGGATTTTATAATGAAGAGCTCCCTTAGTGATGCCTTTAGCATTAAATTCAGTTTTTTTTTAAATGTTAAAGAGTCCTAGTGTCTGAATGACCACTGCTTTATCAGAACCAGCATCTCAGAGCCTCACCACTGGCCTTTCTTGGACAGAGGATGATGGGGACTCACCCAGGAAGGGGAGAGCTCAGCTTCAGGCTTCAGGAGCAGCACACTTTGGTCCACAGCTCTTAGGCCACAGAGGGACTGAGGAGAAGCTGTGACACGCAGATGGGCCTGTGAGGTGGGAAGACTTTGGGCTGGGGTGAAGGTCAGGTCCACCTGTGGGAAGGGGAAGCAAGCTTAGCCAGCTTCCTGCACTTGCAGCCCGGAAGCTTACCATGTGAGTCACCCTGTAACTCTGCATGCACATCTGTTTACCAGATTGTGACTGTTGTCAGCTCAGCAGAGGCCCTTGGCTTCCTTTTTCACCACTGGGATTGATTTAGGAAGACAGGAGATGTGTCAGTCAAACTCTAAAGCAGCAAAGGACTATTTCTCCTCCCTGAAATTCTTGCTAATAGCTCATTTTTGGTATGTGAGTGTGGTNTGATGCACATGTGTGTGCAGGCGCATGTACCCATGCACCCAGCAAAGGCCAGAGGAGAGGAGGGTGTGGGTGCCCTGCTCTCACTCTCTACCTTATAGACTTGAGACTGTCTCTCATGAACCTGGAGCTAAACTGGCAGCCAGAAAGTTCCAGCAATTCTCCTGCCTCTGGCCTCCACAGCACTGGGGTTGTAGAAGCTGCCAGTCATGGCCTGGCTTTTAACATGAGTGCTGGGATCTATGGTTCAGCACACATTTAATAGTGTTGTTGTAAGCCCCTGGAGCCACAAGAGTGGCCAGGCACCTCCCCTAAGGACCTCCAATTGCCAGGTTCCACCCAGAGAATACTCTAACTGCCCTANCTGCTGGACCCTGCTCCCACCCTGCAGAGCAAAAAGCCCAATCTCTGGATATGAAATCCCACCAATCTTCACCCTGGAAAGTTCAACCCTGAAAAGTTCCACCCCTTCCCAAGAAGCTCTATATAGGCCCTGTATCCTGCTCAGTTTGCTGCTGAGACCCCAGAGGAAGCAACTCCTTATGACTTACTTCTCCCAGAATTTCCCTGATATTAGGGCCAAACTCAAACATCTAGGGAGAAAAGCCCNNACTTCACGGCAGAAGTCTTAACTGTGGCCTTCAAGTTGTACCATGGGAGAGATGAAAAAGCCTCAAAACAAAAATACCTGATGATGGCTAAGGCCTCTCAGCTGGCCAAAGCAAAAGCCCAGGCTCCCTGGTCTCCTAAAGCCCAAGAACCACTGTGTCCTTGTTTCAAATGTAGTCACAAGGGTCACTGGGCCTGGGCTTGTCCTAACTGTTGTAAACCACCCAGACCATGTCAAAGGTGCTATCAAGAAGGGCATTGGGGTGTTGATTGCCCCCATGTCCCTTGTGGCATGGGGACATCAAGTCCAGATTACCCTTTATCTGTCCTCCTTGGTCTGGCCATGAATGACTGAGGGGGCCCAGGCTCCATTGGCCTGACCACCACCATCTCTGACAGGGAGCCACAGGTGGTTGTAGTATCAGGGCGATTCATCTCCTTCCTTATGGACACTGGGCCCACTTCCTTGATCCTGATGAAGTTCTTGGGATCAACATCTTCTTGTTCTTCTATTGTTGGAGTAAGAAGACAGCCTTACCAGCCTCACCAAACCCCAGCACTTAGCTGAATCTTTAGGGGTATTCCCTTACCCACTCCTTCCTAATGATGCCAACGTGTCCCATCCAGAGGACCTCCTAGCCAAAGTAGGATCCTCTATTTCTTTTTCTCCCCCCATCCACTTGACCCCAGGCTCACCAGCCATTCCCTTCCTCCTTCTCCTCTGAACCACACGATCTGACACACCTCTTTCCTTACCAACCTCTCAGGTAGGTCCCTAGGTATGGGACACCTAAAACCCCTCTATAGCCAAANATCACATTCCTTATCATTCAATTATAAAACTCCACCAAATATATAACCCAGGCTCAATACCCACTTTCTTTCCAAAGCCTCAGGGGACTTAAGCCTCTCATCTCTGACCTAAGAAAGAATCTCCTGCTCTCCACTTCTCCCTTTAATAACCCCATACTTGCAGTTATAAAAACCAATGGAGCCCTACTACCATTTGATTCAGGATCTCTGACTTATCAACTCAGCAGTAGTTTCCCTTCAGCCCGTAGTGCCCATGCCTTAACATTTCAAAATGACGCAAGTTGCTGATTTGACCCTTAAGATGTGTACAGATCACTTGTTTCTGCTGGCTTCTGCTACCCATCATATTTGGTTCCAAATTCTTCAGCTGCTTCTTCCTCCACCTGCTTTAACCATCCATTCTCCTCACCTACTTGGTAAATGTCCTCTCACTGGCTCCTGGAGCCTGCTACACTCTCACCATGTGGGCAACTATTGGAACCCTCCCTGTTTTCTGGTCCCCTCCCCCTAGGAGCTGCCTGCTAAGGCCNCACAGCTCCTTTAAGCCCATCTGGGCCCCCTGCAACCTTGTCCCTCCTGTCTCTCAGCTCCCACTTGGAGCTTATAGAAACTCCCTCCAGTGGAGTTCACTTTGCAACCTTTCCCCTCTTCCTTCCCAGACTCTAATTTTATTAAAGCCTTTCTCTGGCCTTAGTACAGTTCAAACAGCCAAAATTGGCATTCTCGATTTTCAATGATGACAACTTCTGCCACTGCACAAACAAATTATTCAAAATTCTCTCATATCTAAACTTGCTTTCTTCTCTATTTCTTGTTACCTACACCTACCTGGAGTATCTCTTATATATTATGGATGCTTATTTTCCAAGAGACCCTCACCTCTAATCAACAGCCTGTCCTAACTGGGTCAGGAAGTTACTCTACAACAGCCTGTCAAAGGCTGATTCAGTCCCCTATAGCTCCCCTATCCATCTCTCCTTCCCTGGGGCTTATTACCTATGCATGTTTTCTCTATTCTTGTATGATAATTCCTGTCCTAAAAACAAAAATCATAAAAACAGAGTTTATGATATAATTTAAAAAACAGTGCTTGTTTAATAAGGTATTAAAGCTGCACCTTCACGTACTCATACAGGAACATACAAGTGTTATAAAGGTCTGAGGATGTGAAAACTTAAGGAAGCACTGAGGATAACTTAAGTTCTGAGGGTCTAAGAAAGTGTCTAAGGATGTGAAAGCTTAAGTAAGTTTTAAAGGTATAAGAAAGTGTCATATAAATGAAAGTTCTGGAGGTGTAAGAAAGTGATTTAGGGTGATGGAAAATGTTTCAGATTTCTTTCCCCTCTATGCTATTGTTAAATCTATCAACCAGACCTCTTGCATGGTGGTNTCTGGAGACTGCTCACCAGCAGGTTGTCGAAAGGAGACGCTTATCCCTATGACACCTAAATCAACTTCCAAAACACCTGTCCCTTATTCCTTCTTCTCTGTGATCAAACTAGAGATCACCATCGATGTTGGCCAGGTGTAGGCTGCCTTTTGCAGGCCTATAAAAGATAAGATCCAGCAACTTCAGACAGATCTTCAAAATGTAAGAAATAGTTTGATGCCTCTGGCCAGTGGATCACTGATAGTCCAATATGAAACTGGATGCTACCCTTTTCAATCCCTCTTTTCCTTCTTTTCTTAATCCTACTAGTTGCACCCTGCTTTACAAACTTCTTGTCTAGATTTCTTCAACACTAACCAGACTTTTAACCAGTTACCATTACAGGATTACCAGCCCCTAGCTTACAGAGCCAGAAACCTGCAGCACCCAGTTACATCCTGATGATAAAGATCAAGATTGCTCAAAGAATCTTGACACCCTGATTCTAATAATAACATTGCCCCCTTAATTGTGACCNGATTGTTTATCAGTAATTAAAAAAAGAGGGGATATGCAAGCCCCTCGAGCCACACAAGTGACCAGGTCCCACCCACGAAGACCTTTAACTGCCAGGTTCCACCCACAGAATACTCTAACCGCTGCACCCACCCTGCAGAGCAAAAGCCCAATCTCNGGACATGAAAGCCCACCAATCTCCATCCTGAAAAATTCCATTCTCTTCCCAAGAAGCTCTATGTAAGCTCTGTATCCTGTTCAGTTTGCTGCTGTTTCTTGCTCAAGCAGAGGCAGCCACCCTCCTGTTTTTTTTTCCCTCCCAATAAATCTCTTGTGTGAGGTTTGTTGTGTGGTGTGACTTTGTGGTATTCCTTAGCTTCCAGCATCCAGGTTACCTTTCCATCCAAGCTACAATGCTTACTGTTGTACCATAACATTTAATAACAGCAAGGCTCTATGCCCTTATCACACACGTAGAAAAATCATAGTGAAAAAATTGGAGGGAAAATAAATACATTAACCATTGATAGGGTTGTATTCTATTACTAGTCTTGCATAAAATTATGTGACATTACTGTCTAGGAGATGGCTCAGTGAGTAAAGGCACCTGCTGTTAACCTCATGACCTGACCTTGGTCTCTTGGACTCATGTGGAAGGAGACAGACATGTGAACATTGTTCTCTTTCCTCCACATGTGTGCATTCATGTGCACATGCACATATATATATAATAATTTTTATGTTTTAGGACATGGAACTAGTTAGCCAGTTATTAAGCATTCAGTTCCTCTCTCTTGCTGGACTTCCTTGCTTCCTTTCTCTTCACCCTACAGCCATTTTGGGGGTTTGTGAATGGACTCTGGCACTCTGGTGTTGTGTGTATCTTTGCCACTGAGTCACACACCAATCACTGGGTTTAGTTTATCTGAAATCTGTATCCTTAAGACATTTGTTCCCCTTTTCAAATAGAAATTTTAAAAAATAAATCACTCACTTTGTTGAGAAGACACTTTTCAATTTCCAATTTTGCAGAATCTGCAATCATTTCTCCATCAGGCAAGATGGCGTAGATGAGTATTTTAGCCTCGGGAGCCATGCTCAAGTCCACAGGGATTTCCAGGACAAAGTCACCTTTCACTGGAGCTGGAGGGTATGGGAAGAGACAGCTGTGGATCAGAATATTGACAGGAAAACCCAAATAACTAAACACAGGTGTCTGGAGGACTGTCTGTATGTGGAAGACATTCTAACATCTGGGCTTTTCTGTGGTTAATTGTTTGCATGCTAATGATCTCAGGAAGTATGAGACACTCACAGCAAGATACCTTCAACCAAGATGTTCACCATGGAAAGTCATCTTATGCCGGAGAGGATATGGAGCAAGAGGAACACTCCTCCATTGTTGGTGGGAGTGCAAACTTGTACAGCCACTTTGGAAATCAATATGATGGTTCAGTAAACTGGGAATCAATCTACCTCAAGACCCTGCTATATCACTCTTGGACATATACCCAAAGGATGCTCAATCAAACCACAAGGACACTTGCTCAACTATGTTCATAACAGCTTTATTTGTAATAGCCAGATCCTGGAAACAACCTAGATGCCCCTCAACCAAAGAATGGATAAAGAAAATGTTGTACATTTACACAATAGACTATTACTTAGCTGTTAAAAACAATGAAATCAGGAAATTTGAAGGTAAATGGATGGAACTAGGAAAAATCATTCTGAGTGAGGGAACTCAGATCCAGAAAGACAAATATGATATGTATTCACTCATAAGAGGATATTAACTGTAAAGTATAGGATAATCATGCTACAATCCACAGACCCGAGAGGCTAGGTAACAAGGAGGGCCCAAAAGGGGATGGGATGCTTGGATTTCCCTGGGAAGAGGAAATAGAAGACATCTTATGGGTGGACTGAGGGCGGGTGGGAATGGGAACTTGGGGGATCCTGTTGGGGGGTGGATGGAGGGAGAGAGTACTAAAAGGGATGACTGGAAAGGGGGCACATTTTGGGGTCAAGTACAAATCTGGTACAAGGGAAACTCCCAGGATTCTACAAGGATGACCTCAGCTAAGACTCTTAGCAATAGTGAATGTGTATTCTGAACTGGCCATCTCCTGTAATCAGNTTGGTCACTACTCCAATTGTCATCAGTGAGTCTTCATCCAGTAACTGATGGAAACAGATGCAGAGACCCACAACTGAACATTAGGCTGAGCTTGGGAAATCTCACTGAAGATAGGGAGGAAGGATTATAGGAGCCAGAGGGCTCAAGGACATTGCAAGAACAGAATCAACTAACCTGGCTCATAGGAACTCACAGAGTCTGGATCAATAACCAGGGAGCCTGCGTGGGACTGACTTAGGCCCTCTCTATATATGTGACAGTTGTGTAGCTTGGTCTAGTTGTGGAACTCCTAACAATGGGAGCAGGGGCTGTCCTTAATGCTTTGGCTGGCTCTTGGGAATCTACTCTTCATACTGGATTTCCTTGCCCAGCCTTAATACAAGAGAAGGTGCTTAGTCTTACCAGAATTTGATATGCCAAACTTTTTTTGATACCCATGAGAGGCCTGATGAACAGATACAGAGGAGTGGATGGGAGGAGAGGAGGGAGGAGAAACTTCAGTCAGGTTGCAAAATAAATATATAAAAATATATTGTATAAATATATGTAATTTTCAAAGAATAAGTAAAATAAAACCAAAGGACTGGAGAGATAGCTCAGAGGTTAAGATCGCTTGATGCTCTTGTAGAGGATGCAAGTTCGATTCTGAGCACTCACATCAGGCTGCTCAGAAATCTCCTTAAGTTCAGGGGATCTGATGCCTCTTACTTTGAGGGCACCTGCACTGATATGTACACACACACACACACACACACACACACACACACACACACACACACAATTTAAAAAAATAGAGAAGAAGCAAATGAATAAAATTGGTGTACCTAGGATGGTTTAAAGACCAAGGCTGGAACCTTCCATATTTTTTTTGGATGGACACTAAGATAACACATTTTTCCTTATTGGTGATAATCTGTGTATAAATGCATAGATTCCTCACTTGGGGTGTATCTTGGAGTACTTCGTGTGTTCAGGTAATACATCTTCAGAATAGATAGTTCCCCATGTTGAATGATACCCAGTTTGGGATTCTGAGACTTTTCCAACCTGAGGTCATGGTATGAGTGGTAACCTACATTAGATGGCAGAACCTTGACTTCCTGCTGTGGAGAGTGTTTACAGTGACACACAAGCATCATAGCATTCTTAGTTGCTTAGTGGTGAGATCTCACTGGTGAGTATATGGGGAACTCAGTTGGAGATGTGTTGTTAATGGGCAGGAAACACTCACATTCTCCTGGCTCCATTTGGTGAGTGTGGCTTCCAGTCTGGATAATTCTGCCCTTGGCCATGACCTAAAATATAAAGTGTTTTCCAAGCTTACATCTATATTTTACAAGACTTTCTTCTAATTGACAAATCTATTGATTGAGACCCAGAGAGAAATACCCAGCCAAGAACCCAACATGCTAGGAGGAGAGACATGGTCAGGAGATGAACGATTCTTTGTAGTTCTCAAAGTAGAAGTAGAACTCACCAGGTAATAAAAAGTAAGCCTTCTAAGCACTCTCAAGACTGACCCCTTCAGAATAAAATGTGCCTGAACCGTGTGACTCTGACTGTAGGGCAAGACGCCAGCCTCTGTCTCAATGTAGACATAGCTCCAGCTGTTGGAGTACACACTGTGAGCCACATGGTGTATCTGTGCATGCTCTTCTGCTATACAAGAGTAACGGAAGCATGAACTTTCCTCCTTGTGGTAGATCTGGAGTAACAACAAATTTTGTCATTAATCATCAACACTCAAGCAAAGTAGATACATGAATATAATACAAAACAATTAAAAATACCCACTACACCCCCAATTCCAATGAATAGAAAGGGGAAAATATACTGAAGTTAAACACTTAGGTTAAAAAAATAGAGAAAGGAGCTTCTTGGCACTTCTAGGCCTGATGGTCTCACTGAGGTCAGTCACAGCTCCATCCCAGGCATCTAGACTTGGGGCAGGAAGATATCAACCACGAGCCTGTTTGATGCCACCATTATGGTGAGTGAATTCAAGGTAGGGAAAAGGGAGAGAGAGAGAAGAAAAAAGAGTCATATGCTAGGGAGAGAGGAGGATCTGAAGAGGGCAGTGATGATCAGGCTGATGTAGATGGCCTGCTTGCCACACAGGGCCATGGGGTTGTCCCAGCTGGGCCTGCTGCCAAGGGCCATGAAATTGGTCCATGGCCCTGAGCCTTGGGGGTCTGTATTGATGTCCATGGCTCCTGTTACCACTGAGGGTCCTGTGGAAGACCCAAGCCTGGGCCACCACCTGTGACTATGTCTACATCCCAAGGATGTGCCCCTACAGGGGCCATGCCAATCTAAGAGGCCTGTGCTACCACTCAGGACTGTATTGATGTTTGAGCCAGACTGCTGCTGTGGGCCATGTCTGGGTCTGTGGCCCTGCTGTGGCCTGACTCTGAGTTGATGTCTGTGGCTCCTGTTACTCTGAAAGGCCATGCATAGCCCTACAGTCTGGGTCAACACCTGAAGTCATGTTGGTCTTTGAAGGTCAAGTTGTTGCCTGGGGCCATACAGACCTGGGTGGCTTGTGCTGCCACCCAAGGCCATGGTATCATCTGGACCCAAACTGTGGCCATGGGACATGTTTAGATCCAGGAAGAAGAAGTGAAATGGCCAGGAGGATGTGAAGGATGAAAAGTCTGAGGTAAAACCATGAAAGAATAAAGGAAAACTAATTCTCATGACTTAGGAAGAGATGAATCCTTCCTAAGACTTTATTTCAAGGATCCCCCAGGAGTCTGAGAAGAGAGTGCAGTGATGTAAATTGTTCCATCTGAGACCCAGTCAAGCAGATCAAGGTAGACAGGCCATCAGAAGAGCAAAATAGAAAGGTTAGGGAAAGCAAGGTAGATGGGCCATGAGATCCAGGTAGATGGGCCACCATCAGAAGATCAAGGTAGACAGGCCATCAGAAGAGCAAGGTAGATGACCATCAGAAGAGCAAGGTAGATGACCATCAGAAGAGCAAGGTAGATGACTGTTAGAAGAGTGAGTCCCAGCCTGAACCACTAGCTGAGCTAAGACAATGTTTGAAGCACTGCAGGGCTGACTTCAGGTCACTGAGTCTATGTATGAGCTAATGTGGGAGGCTGTTAAATAATGAAAGTGTGAGCTACATGTGAGCTCACCGGCTAAACTGATCTTCTGATTGGCTGAGTTTCTCCTTACATCAGAGGAACCCTCTCAGTGTGTGTGTATGTGTGTGTGTGTGTGTGTGTGTGTGTGTGTGTGTGTGTGTGTGTGTGTGTGTGTATGCCTCCCTAAAGCAGGAACTACTGTAGCATCAATCATATTCAGGTACACAATAACTGTCTCTTGTTTGAGAAAATGGGCACAGCATATTTGGATAATGAATTTGAGAATACACAGCACCATTCTTGACTGAATAGATAAAAACATACTTTTAATCATTTTTGCTTGAAAGACCTGACTTGAGATATATATAAGACAAACAAAATAAGAGAGACTATGAAAAATATTGTATTAAAAGGAGTGTAGTCATAATGTGTGCACTTATTTCTCTAGCCCTTTGCTCATATTTTTATTATTGATCAGAAATTTTTGGTGTTTTGCCCTAAATGAGAAAGTTTGGCATGGGAATTTTTTTTTCATTAAGCTACACATTATTGAGTTCAAGCTCTTACAAAGTTTCATCATGTGTCTTATGCTCTCATTTCTGACTTACTTTGATATTGAGAGAAGATCCTTTGATGCTGCTGGTGTTGATGGAGAACTCTGCCAGGCCATGCTGATCAGTGGTTGTAACATTGGTGTAGCCAAGTTCACGTGCTTTGATGAAGACTTGCTCATTTGGCATGGGAGTTCCTTTGATATCCTCTAGGCAGACCTAAATTGAACAAGGAAGATAAGTATAGTCTAGGTATGATAATGCNATACAGAATAGAAGAGAAAAACCTGTTTCAGTATTACATAAAGATCTCAAAAGTTGCACCAACTAATTCAGCATGCAAAAAATTAGTTTTATAAATATCTAATACTTTAAGATCTACACCAGTAGAACGGGCTCTGCTATGAAATCCAGAGGCTGAAGGTATCATATTCTTAATATGACTCCACATTAGATGTTTCATACTTAGCTGCTATTCACAAGAAACCATTGATGAATTCATTGTGTGAACTTAGGGAGGTAGATGCACTGACATAGTCCTAATAAAATCTAGTTAGGGCACTGAGTCTAATGGAGNGTGGGGATTTGTTATGCATTGAAAGCATATCTTGCTTCATTGTTGAAACACAGTGATACTTCTGGGTTTAAGGTTTTCAAGGAGAGTAATTATAAACAAAAATTTTGCTCCATATGTTTTAGGTTTGGGACTTCTTGATAACTTTTCTAAGTTTTCAGTTTAGCTCTGGGAATTGAACTCATGCACTTGAGCATGTGAAGTATGAAGTCTGCCACTATGCTAAATTCTTNNATTNCAACCAGTGATGTCAGACAAGNTTAACACTGAGCAGAANGGCCNAGGTTGAGGTNTCATACTACAGCCCAACCACCTATGAATCAAAAAGTACTTTACTTTCACTACGAATGGAATCCCACGTTTAAAGTGTGAATCTGCTTTCACAAATATGAGTTTGGTTGTTGTTCTTTCAATTTTAGTTGTTCCAGATCCCACGACCTCAAATCCTGAAAAAGAAATTAGTGACAACATTAAAAGTCCAAGCCAGTTAGGGAAGAATTACTTGCTTTCTACATCCTTTTTCTTTACCGTTCAAACCACCATTGACATGAACAGGTATGAATTTTCACAGCTTCATTTTCTATACTCTCAGGCTACTCACGTACCTGTCCCTTCTTCTGTAATCGTTGCATTCACAAGAAGACGCTGGTTTTTATAACGTCTTTTCTTTAATAGAAACACAATGATATTTTCTTCTCGTGTGATGCAGCCATTGTTGTCTAGCTGTTATGTAAGATAAAAATAAGGTAACAATAAAAATATGGCACACTCTTCAGATTGACAGTCAACTCAAAGCCACACATGAGGACTTCTTTGAGAAAAATGAGTGCTTAGTGCTGTACAGCATGACATTCTGCTCATAAGCATGGGACTTAGCTCATAATCTGAGCTGCTGTGGTGCCATGATCATGAGCCAGTCACAAAGTTGCCTTAGCTTAGTCATCTATAAAAATAATGATTATCTTAATAGACACATAAGGAGTATTAAGTAAACTCACAATTATAAAGTAATTAGAACACTTACTTGTATGCCACTAGGACTTAATAATCACTTGCATTATTCAAAATAGCAACCACAGGCTTAGATGTAGCCCAATGGTACATTTTACTAGCAGGCATGAAATTGTTGCCTTGATACCACGTACCAGTAAATAGATAAAGTGAAATCTATTTCCAGAGTGTCATGGGGGCTTCAGAGCTACCTCTGTGTGGTTCTGTGAATGAGAAATGTCTTCATAAGAAAGAACTGACATTATTCTGAAATGTGAAAGAGGAGAGTCACCAGAATCACATTACTCTCTTCTTAATTCAATTTTAACTTNACAGCTTACTTTACGTTGTACACCATTCTCTTTCCTACACAGATGGCTGGCATCGTAGTGCACTTTATTTTATTTAAATTGTGTTGCTCTATCATCTTTGGTTTCCTGGTGTTATGGCAGTTTGTGTTTTCGTCTCTGAATGGCAGTGAAGAATGAACTGTTAAGTGAAAACTGCTTCCTAAGAAGACCCCCAAATAAATCTGGAGGAGAGATCTATCATAAGAGATATGTAGATCACAATGTAGAAATAAATCTGGAGGAGAGATCCATCATGAGAGATATGTAGATCACAATGTAGAAATACAGGAAACATGAAGTAAGGCAGTATGACAACTACAAAAGGGAGTGACTCCTCACTAACTAAATCCCAGAACTCTGAAACTGTGGTAATGCTGGACAAATAATCTAATTGTCTAGTTTTGGAACTAGCTAGTGACCTCAGAGAGGATTCAGACAAGCAGATGAAGGTATTAATGTTGTCAATTCAGGACAAGAATGAGAAAGTTAGTAACAGATGTGATGTTTAATAAAAGATAAATAGCATGTGAATTAACCAGAGCATCCAATAAAATCATAGGAAATAAATAAATAATAAACACATCAATAAATAAATAAATATCAACAAGTAGACTTTAATATAAATGAGTTTAAGTCTCTTAATAAGAGACACAGGATAAAATATTAGACTACAAAAATGAAAGGATAGTGTGATAGATTGAATGTAATTGGCCCCATAAGCTCATAGGGAATGGCACTATTGGGAAGTATGGCTTTGTTGGAGTAGGTGTGGCCTTGTTGCAGGAAGGGTACCCCTGTGGAAGCAGACTTTGTGGTATTTATATGTTCAAGCCATTCCCAGTATTGCATCTTACTTCCTGTTGCCTGAATAAGATGTAGAACTCTAAGCTACCTCTCCAGCACCATATCTGCCTGCATGCCACCAGGTTTCACCATGATGATAATGAACTGAACCTCTGAACTGTAAGACACCCAATTAAATGTTTTCCTTTATAAGAGATGCTGTGGTCATGGTGTCTCTTCACAGCAATAAAAACCCTAACTAAGACAGAAGTTGGTACCAGGGACCTTGGGACTGTGGATTAGGAAAGCAGTTGAATGTTTTAAGTGCTATTTAACGGGACATCCTAGTAGGACATGGAAGATCATGGTGCTGAGTGAGATTTGAATTGTGGAGGCCTTGCTCAAAAAGTTTCAGAGGAGAAGAATATTAATATTAATTAATAGAGATTGTTCTTGAGATGATATTTTGGTGAGAATGTGGTTGCTTTTTGCCCTTGTCTGAAGAGTCTACCTGAGGCTAAAGCAAAGAGATTTGGATTAATTCTATTGGCAGAGGAAATCTTGAGACAGCCTGTTATTGACCCTGCTGTGTGGTTATTACTGGTCACTCTTATACAGATTAATAATGAAAATGAACAAGCTGAGAAAGGAAAAATTCAAAATGTAAAATTTGAGGAGAAAAAAAGCATCAAGGAGGGGAATGGAGCTAAGCCTTGTGTTCAAGAAGGTAAAGATTAATTTCCTTAATTAAACATTTCTTAATCAAGATTAAAAATTTCTTAATCTAANAGATTAAGAAATGGAATAAAAGGAGTGGTGACCTCAGGGCAAGATGCCACTGAGCTTAGTTTCAAACTTGTGGAAAGGAATTAAAAAGCTTAAAGCAGGGTGTGGTAGTATATGCCCTTAATCCCACACACAGAAAGCAGAGGCTGGCAGATCTTTGAATTTGAGGCCAGCCTGGTCTACAGA
The DNA here is from genome assembly GCA_001675575.1 of Neotoma lepida. Taxonomy (NCBI): domain Eukaryota; kingdom Metazoa; phylum Chordata; class Mammalia; order Rodentia; family Cricetidae; genus Neotoma; species Neotoma lepida. Next base: position 26,386 of record LZPO01055945.1, read on the forward strand.
TCCAGTTTCAGGACAACCAAACTTATGCGATGAAGGAAACCATCAAAAACAGAAAGTTGGTGAAGAGATAATTGGACAAGGGGGCCATATTCCAGCCCCAGTAAGCAGCAGAACTTGACAGCTTCGGTTACATGGTTCTGGAGTAAATGAAAGAAGAAGGTGGCTATGGAATTTGCCTCCTTGACCAAGGAGACCTGGTGAGGCCAGGCATGTGTCAGAGTTGTCCCTGAATGGAAGCCCTGAAGGGGTTGCCTTGGAGACTCCAAGATATTGGAGATGCCAGAGCCATGGGATACCTGCTGAGGAAAGCTGCTAACAGAGAGTAGAACCAGCCCAAGGGAAAGAAGTGTGTTGCGGTCAACAAAGTTGAAAGGAGTTGGAGATCTGAAGAACATTTTGACATCAGACATGGAGATGCAAAATTTGGAGTTTGCCCAGCTAGTTTTTGGTCTTGCTTTGGGCCAATATTTCCTCACTATGCTCCTTTACCTGTGTTTTGGAATAGTAATGATATCCTGTGCCATTATATATTGGAAATATGTGATCTGTTTTTTATTTTGATTTGATAGGAGATTAAAGTTAAAAGATTGCATGAATATCAGAAGTGACTTTAAACTTTGGACTTTTAAATAAGTTTGAGATTGTAATAGACTATGGGGACTTTTGAAGTTGGACTAAATGTATTTTGCATTTTGGTATTGCTACAAGCTTATAGGGGCCAGGGAGTGGAATGCGGTAGTTAGAATGTAATTGGAAAGCTCATAATCCACCACAGGAAATGGCATTAATGGGAGGTGTGGCTTTGTTGTAGTAGGTGTAGCATTGTTGGAGGAAGTATGTCACTGTGGAGGCAGACTTTGAGGTCTCATATATGGTTAAGGCACATCCAGTATTGTTGACCACTTCCTGTTGCCTGTGCAAGATGTAGAACTCTCAGCTACCTCTCCAGCACCATGTCTGCCTGCATGATGCCAGGTCCCACCATGATGATAATGGACTGAACCTCTGAACTTAAGCCACCCAATTAAATGTTTTCCTTTATAAGAGTTGCTGTGGTCATGGTGTCTCTTCATANCAATAGAAAACCTAACTAAGACAGAAAAAGATAGATCCGGAAAATCAAAAGCTAAAAAGAAGCAGGAGTAACAATACTCATATTTGATAAAATAGACTGCAGTCCAAAGTTAATTACAACAAATAAAAACATTACTACCTGTTAGTGAAATGAATACACCAGAAAAGAATACAAAATAAACATGTCAATGCATCCAATATCATGAAAGAAATATTACTAAGGAAAGGATACATAGGTCTAGATGCAATAATAATGGGTGACTTTAGTACTACACACTCATTAATTGACTGTCTGGACAAAAAAATAACAATCTCCAGAGTGTTGTATAAGAATTTCATCTGAATTTAAACATTTCGTCTGGTAGAAGGCTCAAAGGACTCAGGACATATGCAAGACTTACAAGGTTCAGGAAGTAAACAACTCACAAGTCTCAAGAAGTTCCTAAAGCTGATAAGATTGTAAGGTGATCAATAGGCTAAAAGAATTCATGTCCACCAAACCAGCCATACAGAGAATAGTAGAAACAATACTTTGGACTGAGGAGGGGAATAAGCATATTAATAGGCAACAGAAAGAGAAAAAAATGAAGCTATAATTATAGAAACATGAAATAGGATTAGACACAAATAGCAATAAAATAATAAAGGGACAGCAATCAACACACACCTTTGAGATAACTTTAAATATTAATGGCCTCAACTCTTCAATAAAAAGGCACAGGATAGTTGAATGGGTTACAAAATCAGTCTTCTTGTTGTTTATAAGAAACTCATTTATTCTTCAAGGATAGGCACGACCTTATAGTGAAAGGATGGAAAAAATATTTGAAGCAAATGATCAGAAAGCAAGCAGGCATTGATATTCTAGTATCTGACATAATTGATTTAAAACCAATATTAATCAGAAGAGATAAAGAGGAACTCTTTATTCTTATCAAGGGGACAATTAACTGAGAAGACACTATAATTATAAACATATATGAACCCAACTCTAGCACACACGCCTTCATAAAAAGCATACTACTACACTTCAAGACACAGATAAAACCAATTCAGTAATTATAGTTGATTTCTGAATCCTAATTTCTCCAATAGGGCATCTGGACAAAAAATAAACACAGAATCATCAGAATTAAATGACACCATACATTAAATGAAGCTAATATATATCTATAGAATATTCCACCCAAACACCAAAGAATATTTATTCTTTGAAGTAACAAATGGAAATTTCTCAAAAACCACAACATACTAGGACACAAAACAAATCTGAACAAATATAATTGTTGAAAATTGAGATAACCTAGTGCATGCATCCTATCTGACCACAATGCAATAAAGCTTAGAATCAACAACAAAAGAATTTCTAGAAATTACACAAACTCATGGAAATTAAACAGCCCACTACTGAATAATGAATGAATAAAAAAAGAAATCGAGAAAGGAAAAATATAAAAATCCTGAAATTAAGTGAAAATGAAAACACAGCACAACAAAACCTCTGGAACACATTCAAAGCAGTCCCAAGAGGGACATTTATAGGTCTAGGTATTGATATAAAAAAAAAAGAAATAACAAATCAATGACTCAATGATACATGTCAAGGATTGAGAAAAAGAAAAATCAAGCCAAACTCAATATTAGTAAATGGGAAGATATAATAAAGAGTGGGACAGAAATGAGTGGAACAGAAATAAAGAATACAAAGAATCAATGAGTCTAAGAGATGGTTATTTAAGAAGATAAGATGAATAGAGCTTTGGCACAATTCACTAAAAGAAAGAAAGAAATTACCATAATTAACAATAAGAAATCTACAGGGAAACATTACACAGACAATTAAAAAATTTGGAATATTATAAAGGAATACTTTAAAAACCTGTACTGCATTAATTATTTACGAAACCTAAAACAAATGGACAGATTTCTACATTCATCCAAAACACAAATGTTAAACCTATAGGAAATGGACAACTTCAACAGTCACATTCACTCTAGTAGGAAAAGCCACCACTGCCATTTTCCTAAACCAATACAATTCCTTATTATTTTCCAGAGACTTATCCTTATACTTACAGATAACTGTAGATCTCATCCCTCATCAAATAATCTCATTTTTCAATATGTAGAGACTGTTATAGAGATCCACAACTCACCCAAATGCAGAGAATAAGTGCCTATGATGTGCTCAACCCTACCTGACATATCTCCAAAATAACCACTCCATCAGAGGTCTGGGAAAATCATGGAACAAGCATCAGAAAGATTGCAAAATACCAGAATGCCTCTAGCAAAATAGTGTCATCAAGAACAACAGGGAAAACACATCCATAAAAATCTCAACAATGTGATTGCCTAAACGGGAGTTACATAATGGTAACACCAGTTAACATGCCAGTGTGGTGGATGGGGAAATTTCATAAAGCCCCACTCCAAGATCAAGAGCTACAGGTGATCAATGGCTGCTGAGAGAGAAAACCTTTCTTCTCCAAGGTGTCCCCAGGTAGGTTATATAATCCAGATTGGTCATCCTTATGTACATGTTCACAGGAGCAATACTAGATGGACTCAGTAGGTCGAATATGTGCACACACACACAATTTACTTATATGTGTAATAATAATAGCTCCAGAAGAAGAGGTCATGAATTTGAGAGAGAGTTGGGTGAGACATGGGAGGCATTGGAGAAGAGGAAAGAGAGGCATAAATGACAAAAACATTTCTCATGAAACTCTCAAAAAATTTAAAAATTAAGAAAAATGTATATAAAAACTTAAAATAGGTAAAATCAATAAAAACAATTCATTCGATGGGCAAATGATGTGATCTGAAGAAACAGTTTGCAAAAGCAGTACAAACCTCTAAAAGTATATGAAAAATGAATTTAAAATCTTTAGACAAAGGAAAATGCAACCTGAAACTACAGAGATCCTTCTCACTACAGACAGAGTGGCTGCTGTAAAGAAAGCAAAATTCAATGCTGGTGAAGTTGTGAGGAGAAGACCCTCATTGTGGGAGTCTTTGTAAACACCAGGACCAGCAGAGTAACAATCCTTGTGAGGCAAGAATGAAATCCAGTATGACTCAGTAGCCCATGTTGGCTCAAACTGCTAGAGCTTGATACTGGGCAGTTTATTTTAGGCATATTTAAACACAGCACACTTTCGGGAAAAAAAGTTTTCTGATGAAATTAACTCAACCCCATGTGCATACAACAAAGCTTGAAACATGTTTACATTGAAACTCTTTACAAAGTACATAGGACCTCTTCCATAAAGATGGGTTCTATTGACTGAAAAAGAAGGCTCAAGATAAGGGTCTGGGGAGAATGAGGGAGGTAAACATGGAAGTCTGAGGGAGTCAAGTGTGATCTGGCCCTACAGGTAGCACAGAGGTCACCTAGGCTCTGCTCCATTTCTTAAGTACATGTGACCTCTCCCATAAAGATTGACTATTGACTATTGACTATTGACTGAAAAACAATGCTCAGCTAAGAGTCTATGGAGAATGGCTGATATAAACATAAGAGTCTGTGGGAGTCAGGAGTGACCTGGCCCTACAGGTAGCACAGAGGTCACCTAGGCTGTTGTAAAGCACACGTGACATCTTCCATAAGGCTGGGTTCTATAGACTGAGAAATAATGCTCAAGATGAAGATCTAGGAAGGAAGAGTCTGGGACAAACATAGTATCTGGGGGATTCATGTGTGTCCTGGCCCTATAGATAATACAGATCACCAGAATGTTAACCACATCCATTCCCAGCTTTTTGGGTGGAAAACAGGTATACACCTCCTCCATTGAGGACACAACCCTGCGTGTTTAACATTCCTGGTTTCCCTAATGCTTATCTATGAGCACAAGGGCCTTGTGTTTTCTATACCTCATACACTGTGGGTGAACCTACAAACTAGTACAGCCACTGCACAGTCAGTATAGAAGCTCCTCAGAGAATGCCAGGTCAAAGTACCATATGATCATCTATCAGGAATATATAAAAGGAATCCCTATTAGTATACCAAGACATGTGTTCACAGGCATGCTTGTCTTTTATGTGACTCACAATCAAAAGAGTCCATCTGCTGATGAATGGATAATCAAAACTGTATCAGAGATGTTACAGGCATGGAGAGCGTCACCTTTCACAAAATATACCACACTCAGACACACAGCAGTGCACGGTTTCTGTCATGTGTAAGGGTAAAACAAAAAAGACTGTGAGGTAGATGTTGTTCCATTTGGGAAGAGGAAGGGTGTGGCAGGAGGAGAGATGGAGAGAATAGGGTAGGTAATGAAG
>LZPO01055946.1:11418-40762 GCA_001675575.1 Neotoma lepida
TGAAGAACAGCCAACAGAATGAAGAGACAACCAACAGAATGAGAGAAAATATTTGCAAACCATACACCTACTAAGATGTTAATATCCAAAATGTATAAAAATCCAAAAACATTCTGTAGGAGTCAAGTGAAGTCTTGAGTGAATGTGTGTTATTGACATGAGCACAGAATGTCAAGGAACAAGACCTCAGACTCATGAAACTGGCAATGCCCTCCTCTGCCCTGCAGATAATGTAGCAGAAGACACCCACAAGAGTTCTCTCTTCCCCCAGTGGTTATGGCCTGAAGACTGCTACCCTAGAGAGGCCATTGTACAAATATCAGTTAAACCTCCCTTCTTGCTCAGCTGTATATAATAACCCTGCCTCCTTTTTTATCTGAATACAAAAAATTCCACCTCTTTGTCAAATGTATACAATAATCAGGTCTAATGTACACACTGAGCTTCTGGGGTGCTGTGGCTAACCCATTCAAAAGTCCAATCCACTCTATTACAACTTTGCTGTGTATGTGTGTTTGTCATTCCTCCAGCATCTATACTTCTATTTATTTGCTCCCTACCCCAGTTAGGTCAATACCTAAAGCAGTACAAATCTGACTGAAGTCTATGAAGAATTGGCATGATCAATTAAATACTCACCTGTTAACTTTCAAAATATTTAAACTCATCATTAATTCTTTAATCCATCAAATGAATTTTATTTAATGGAGGAAACCCAATATTGACCTAATTAAGAAATACTCTATAAATTAAGTGGTTCTCAGCAAATTTCTAAACCACTGCTATTTTAGCCTGTATTGCATTCATTGAAGTTAGTACTTTTCCATACAAATGACACAAAAACTTGATATGTTTCAGTTTAAAAATCAATTGTACTTGGTTAAAAAAAGAAGAAAGAAAGAAAAAGAGGGAATTATCTCAATCTATTAGAATGGCTATTAGCGAAAAATATAACAAAACAAGTATTGGAGAGGATGTAAAAGAAGGGGAAAATGTGCAGTGTTGGTGAAAATGTAATTTAATGCAGTCATGTAGAAAATAGTATGAAGAGTTTTCATAACTTGAAGACAGAACTATCATATGACCCATAGTAGGTGACCGTAGCTATGCACTTCAGAAAGATGTAGAGGAAAAGAACAATAGGAACCACTATGCTCAGTGTCTCCTGCAGAAGTTGTAATTTTACATTCTGTTGGACTGAAATACTTGCTTTGCAACATAGTAGCCACATTTTCATCATATTAACTATTACATCTAGATATTTTACCTTTTGTGTTTTTTAACTATTTCTTTTATTTTTTTGAGATTATAATTATATCATTTCTCCCTTCCATTTCTGCCTTCCAAACCCTTCCATATACTGCATGGCTCTCTTTGAAATTTATAGCCTCTTTTTTCATTAGTTTTTTTAGACATATATTATAAAACCTTCAACTGCCACTTTACTCAACAAGCATAATCCCTAACTGGTTTCTAAATATTTTCTTTAAACCCACAGATAACTGTAGTCTTTACCCCTCATCAAAGAAACTTCTTTTGCATCAGAGACTATTAATCTCTTAATTAAATACAACCAATCAAAATGCAGAGTTGTGGAGTCCAATCCCAATGAATACATCTGCAAAACACCCCCACATCTAAAGCTCAGGGAACACTGCAGAAGAGAGAGCAGAAAGATTGCAAGAACCAGAAGATCAAAGAGTTTGCTGTGAGATTGTGTCTTCTACAAATGTCAGAAGCTACACCCATAAAGATTCACCAATATGGCTGCCAAAACATGAGATGAACAAGGACAATACCAATGGACATGCCTAAATGAGAATGGAGAAAAACCCACAACATTTTTAGATTCATTGAAAAAAAATGTAGTAGTCATTTAATTCTTTTACTTATTATAAGGACTTCAGAGTTGATTTTTGAAAATTTTTGAAATAGATATTACTTTAAAATAAAGACAACTGTCTTCTTGTATATTCTATTCTAATATATATGTTCATATACAGTTTGTGTTATTTCATTTTTCCAATAAAGAAATACTTCTGTTTAACTCACAGGAATTCATAGTAAAGGATGCTTACATTGGTGCCAGCAGGCACTTCCTCCTTCTTCCTGTCTTCATTGAGGATTCCATTGCTCATCATGCAGTATGATGTCAGCTGTTAGTTGATCATACATTTCTTAAACATATTTTTATCAAATAACATTATACTTGTTAGTATGATGATACTATTTTCCTTGTGTCACTGTTGCATTAATTATATTTAAATAAGTATGTTAACATAATTATGTTTATAGATTTTACGTTGAATCATCCTCTCTTTGTTGACCTAACTTTTAGAATATTGTGGGGTTTTTCTCCTCCTTTCCAAGGTTGTTCTCATTTTCAGACTCCTTTGAGCATTATTCCCTAGGTTCCCAACCTGTACTTCACAAAAGTTCTCTTGGACCTATCTTTCTTATCTAATTCAAAATTTGTGCCTTTTGACTATAAACTGGACCATAAATCAAACAAATCCTTTCTTCCATAAGTTGTTTTTTCAAGGGTATTTGTCATAGTAAAGAAATGAACCTGAACAATACATGAATGTACCTTTAGTTCACAATGAGAATATACCCTTTTACCACAATAACCCTTTTTTCCTTTTTTTTTTTTTTGGTGGAGATTTATTTTATTTTCTCTCTTTTTTTTCCTTTTTCTTTCTTTTCTTTTTTCTTTCTTTGTTTTTTGTTTGTTTGCTTGTTTGTTTTTATTAAAAAGATTTTCTACTCCTTTTACATACCAACCTCAGATCCCCCTCCTGTCTCTTATACACATCTAGATGTGTATAAGAGACAGAACTAAAACAGTGCAAAGTGTCCCACCACAGGCACTGAGCTCCAAAAAGCCAGCCCCTGCACCAGGGACGGATCCTGATCCCACTGCCTGCCTGGGCCCCCCCAAACAGTTCAAGCCAAACAATTGTCTCAAGCTTCCAGAGGGCTCAGTCCAGCACCATAGCAGCTCCACAGTTATTGGTCCACAGTTCATGCATTTCCACCACCCTGGCTGGCCATCTCTGTATATTTTTCCCCTCATGATCTTGATGTCCCTTGATCATAGAATTTCTCCTCTCTCTCATCAGTTGGACTCCTGGAGCTCTGCCTGGAACCCATCTGTGGATCTCTGCATCTGCTTGCATCTATCTCTGGATAAGGGCTCATAGGGGCTCCTCAGCTATGGGTCCATAGTTCATGTGTTTAGCTGGCCATCTCTGTACACCCTCCCATCATGAACTCGTTGTCCCTTGCTCATAGAAGTCCCCCCCTCCCCCATCGATTGGACTCCTGGAGCTCGGCCTGGTACCCGGCTGTGGATCTCTGCATCTGCCCCTATCAGTCACTAGATGAGGGTTCCATGATGGCAGTTAGGGTATTCATCCATGTGATCACCAGAGTTCAGGCACCCTCTCAATTATTTCCAGTGGTCTAAGATGGGGTCATCCCTGTGGAGTCCTGGGAACTTCCCTAGCACTCTATTTCTCCCTATTCCCATGATTTCCCCATTTTCATGTTATCTCCTTCTTTGCTCTTCCACTCTGTTCCTGTTCCAGCTTGAACCTCCCATGCTCTTATGTTCTCATCCTCCATCCCTCACCCCCCATTTCTTCCCCCTCACTCCTAGTCAGCCCATGTAGATCTCATCCATTTCTCCCTCACTAGGCAATCCACATGTCCCTCCTAGGTTCCTCCCTGGAGCTGTGGGTTGCAGTCTGGTTATTCTTTGCTTTACATCTAGTATCCACTTATTAGTGAGTACATACCATGTTTGGCCTTCTGGGTCTGGGTTACCTCACTCAGGATGATATTTTCTAGTTCCATCCATTTGCCTGCAATTTTCATATGGTCATTGTTTTTCTCTGCTGTGTAGTATTCCATTGTGTATATGCATCACATTTTCTTGATCTATTTTTCAGTTGAGGGGCATCTAGGTTGTTTCCAGTTCTGGCTATTATGAATAATGCTCCTATGAACATAGTTGTGCATGTGCCCCTGTGGTATGTATGATTGAGCATTCCTTGGGTATATGCCAAAGAGTGGTATAGCTGGGTCTTGAGGAAGATTGATTCCCAGTTTTCTAAGAAACCACCATATTGATTTCCAAAGTGGCTGTACAAGATTGCACTCCCACCAAAAGTGGAAGAGTGTTCCCCTGCTCCACATCCTCTCCAACATAAGCTGTCATCAGTGGTTTTGATGATAGCCATTCTGACAGGTGTAAGGTGGTATCTCCAGAGCCGTTTTGATTTGCATTTCCCTAATGACTAAGGATGTTGAGCAATTCCTCAAATGTCTCTCGGACATCAGAGACTGTTCCCTTGAGAATTCTCTGTTTAGATCTGTGGCCCATTTTTTAATTGGATTGTTAGATATTTTGATGTCTAGCTTCTTGAGTTCTTTATTTATTTTGGAGATCAGCCCTCTGTCTGATGTGGGGTTAGTCAAGATCTTTACCCATTTTGTAGGCTGTCGTTTTGTCTTATTGACCGTGTCCCTTGCCTTACAAAAGCTTCTCAGTTTCAAGAGGTTTCATTTATTAATTGTTGCTCTCAGTGTCTGTGCTACTGGTGTTATATTTAGGAAGTGGTCTCCTGTGCCGATGTGCTCAAGAGTACTTTCTACTTTCTCTTCTATCAAGTTTAGTGTAGCTGGATTTATGTTGAGTTCTTTGATCCACTTGGCCTTCAGTTTTGTGAATGGTGACAGCTATGGATCTATTTGCAATCTTCTACATGTGGACATCCAGTTATGCCAGCACCATTTGTTGAAGATGCTCTCCTTTTTCCATTGTGCAGTTTTGGCTTCTTTGTCAAAAATCAGATGTTCATATGTGTGTGGATTAATGTCAGGGTCTTCAATTCGATTCCATTGGTCCACATGTCTGTTTTTACGTCAGTATCAANCTGTTTTTATTACTACAGCTTTATAGTAGAGCTTGAAGTCAGGAATCATGATGCCTCCAGAGGTTGCTTTATTGTACAGGGTTCTTTTAGCTATTCTGGGTTTTTATTTTTCCATATGAAGTTGAGTATTGTTCTTTCCAAGTCTGTGAAGAATTGTGTTGGGATTTTGATGGAGATTGCTTTGAATCAGTAGATTGTTTTTGGTAAGATTTCCATTTTTACTATGTTAATTCTACCTATTCACGAGCATGGGAGATCTTTCCATTTTCTAAAATCTTCTTCAATTTCTTTGTTCAGTGACTTAAAGTTCTTATTATAATATAGTACTTGAAGTTCTAGCTAGAGCAATAAGACAACAAAAGGAGATCAAAGGGATAGAAATTGGAAAGGAAGAAGTCAAACTTTCACTATTTGCAGANGATATGATAGTATACTTAAGTGACCCCAAAAATTCTACCAGGGAACTCCTACAGCTGATAAATTCCTTCAGTAATGTGGCAGGATACAAGGTTAACTCAAAATAGTCAGTAGCCCTCCTATACACAAATGATAAATGGGTTGAGAATGAAATCAGAGAAATATCACCCTTTACAATAGCCACAAATAATATAAAGTACCTTGGGGTAACCCTAAGTAACCCTTTTTTCTAAACTTTATATTTTCAACCTGTTGACTCACTTCTATTTGGTATGTATTCATTATTATTGATGCTATAGGAAAGGGAAATTTCTAGTTAAATTAGAATAATCTCAAAGTTTCCATTTTGGTTTAAGGAAATATAAACTCTTCTAACTGTCTATTTTCATGTGTCTGCATATGTAGCCTGTGTATGTACCTGTGAGGTGCAGGTACCCTCAGAGGCCAGAAGAGGGTGCTGGATATCATGTAGGTGCTAGGAATGGAACCAGGGTCCTTGGAAAGAGTAGGCAGTGCTTTTAAGTGCTGAGCCATTTCCAGGCCCCCAACTATCTAAAGAATAGGCAAAATTTGCAAGGATAAACTAAAAAGAACCCTGAACTTCTGCCTCAGGCATACATATGTACCTAAACATACCTCAGAAGTGTGCTCAATAATTGTAATTGAATCCTGGAAAGACTGAATTTAAAGGGGTTGTTTTTCTGAGATTTATTCCTCTACAAAAACATGACAAGCATCAAATTTCACATTATATGAGCCAAAGGAAAAGTGAGTAAAAAGCTTTGAATGGTTCTAGTTCTGCTTGCCCATGAATCACATCATTTTTTATTGTGTGATACTTGCAGTTGGCAAAGCATCCAATACTCACAATGTTCAGATGAGCTAGCACATAGGCATACCAGGTGTTACATTTAATGCATTTTTATAAAGTAGCATTTCAGACATTAAAAGTCTTGTCTGCAATCATTAAAGCATCAAGGAACCAGGCTACAGCAAAATTCAAACTGCCTGCTATCAAATACAAGGTCTCAAAACTACATCACTGAATAACCCCCAAAAGGATCTATAGACTTCCCCAAGGATTCAGTGTCCTAATCTCTGCAACATGCAAATGACAAAGTTCTATAACTCCTGTATTAAATTTTTCTCTTTAACACATTATTTATTTTTACAAATAATAGATTCAAAGTAGATCATGAAAAAAAAACATACATCCAATGTGTGACTATTAAGCAAATTGTATTGAATTTTAAAAATTCTTATGCAACCCTTCTTAATTTTTTAATATTAACTTAACCTGAATCATGTTACCAAAAAGTAGCTGAGTCTACTGCCAGACTAATTGTGTAGTGTAGATGGCACAGGCTGTCACAATGCTTGTTTGCTTNAGTACTCTTTAACTTTTGACCACATTCTGAATCTCAACTGTTCTGTTTGGCGTTCAAGACATCCTATATCTGGATCCTATTCTACTGATCTCTTAATTTCCAACTTGTACTGTATTCCCTTGCTATATCAATATCTTTGCTGATCAATGATGTTGAAGCTCAATTCCATATTTGTCTTTGGTTCACATTGTTCCCTCCCTTGTTAATTCCTTCACCAACATTTACATGTTTCCATATTTCAATGCTTTATTCCTTTGTAAACTCTGCTCACCCTCTGCTACTATTTCAGACTAATCAATGAACCCCCAAACCTCAAAAAGCACAGAGAACTCAGGTGGTCTTTCCTGAAGGTGATGATAATATTCTCTGCAAACTGATATTTTAAAATTTATGGTCATAGAAAATTGTTCATGCCCAATTGTATTCAAAGGAGAGAAAAATCTAGTTCTTTTGTGCTCAATCTGCTATTACATTATCAGCAGCCCTTGAACTCTCAAAAAGTTGACCATTGAGCATATTATAAATTATACCTTTAAAGTATTTCTGGGAATCTTAATATTTTGTATTGCTTCAGGTGAAACACTTTGGCTCTCATTGAGAAACATTTCTTCATGCATAATCCTCAAAAGAAAATGAACTGAGTTGATTAAACCAAATTTCTCACGTATGTACATGGTTGTTTTGAAATCAAACATCATTTTAGGGTGAAATTATAATGTAAGCATACAGAATATTAAGGCATTATAAAATTTGTAGAGAAAAATTTTATTTAAAAAAATCTTAGATTCTTTAACATTGCTGTATTATAGGCTAAAGGTACTAGCCAAAGTATAGTAGTTAGGTGAGGCATGAAAAATATCTTATGGTTCTTGGAAAAACTTAACCTTATATTTTCCTTTGNTTTATATCTGAGTGATTTACTTGAATAATTGAGTCAGTTGAATTTAATGAATGCCTCCAACTAAATAACTTCTACTGACTGCTGTAACCAAAGGCCATTTTTTGTTTTAATTGCTGAAGGATGGAGAAGAAACCTGTGGTGTATAAGAAACATACTGAGGAGGATTTACATGTATGAAAACAGTCACTACTATTTGAGAACATAAAAGACATGCTCCAAAAATCACTGGATATATACTAGTAAGACCCACCTTCCAGGACAGATATTAACTACATGATATCTGTGTGTACTTGTATGTCAACTATTTCAAAGGATCAATTTTGACACCAGTAAAATGGTTTCCCTAAAACTTCTATCATTTAACAAGATAAGAAACATGTATGTATTTATTACATATAGCAATTTACATGAAAGCATTTTGTTTACTATATATATGTGTGTGTGTGTGTGTTCTAAGATCTTTTTACTTGTGAATATAAAATAACCTGTATTACAAAAATGTAATGTTAAAAAGTAGAAATAATTCCAAATTGGTAACAATTCTATTGTCTAGGAATAATCATTATGATTGCAGGTTTCCACTTTCTAATTTCTACATTTCATAGCTATATACCAAAACACACATTTTAAAAACTTTTTCTTATGTTATATTTGCTCCTTTAAAAATTGAAATTTTTATGTAACAATATGTAACTTCAATTTAATCCATCATGACATATAAGTGACAGTAAAATTACTTCTTAAAAGTCCTCCACCATTAACAACAGCGTTTGGGTGCTCAGGTAAATAAAGAGTAGGCATGTATAGTAGTAAAAGGCAATGTGAATAAGGATATCTTTCTCTGGAAATATCAAGAAACCAAAGAGACCTCTCACCATTGCAGTCTTCTCCTCTCTTTGACAATGAGGAATACTCTAACCACTTCCCTGTCTTTTTATAAACAAAAGCAGCTCAACTCTCAGATCTAAAATCAGATGGAGGGTTCATAGGGCATGATAATACTCTATCTGTATCCTATCTTTAGTTGGCTCCACCTTCAGCCATAGGAAATATCTGCTTCTGTTTCACATCTGTCTACTAATTCACCTCCCTTGACCAGGACCTGTGGTGCTCAGAGGTAGGCTCCAGTAGATGACATGTGAAGGCAGAATCAACAACTTGACACTACTACAGGGTAAATCACATACTGACCCTCACATACTGGTAGTGGGAGACTTCAAAAACCCACTCTTACTAATAGACAGGTCATCCAGATAAAAGTCTAAGCAGAGAAATGTTGGAACTAGCTAACATTATAAATCAAATTGTCCTAACAGAATATTTCACCTGTGGAGGTTTGAATAAAATGGCCTCCAAAGGCCCACAGGAAGTGGCACTTATTAGGAGGTGTNGCATTATTGGAGTATGTGTGGCCAAGTTGGAGGAAGTGTGTCANTAGGGATGAGCTTTGAGGTCTTTAGAAGCTTAAGCCAGGCCCAATGTTCATCTCTATTCCTGTTGCCTACAGATCAAGATATAGAACTCTCAGCTACTACTTCAATACCATGTCTATGTGCATACTACCATGCTTCCCACCATGCTGATAATGGACTAAACCTCTGAGCTGTAAGCCAGCCTCAATTAAATGTTTTCCTTTTAAGAGTTGCCATGGTCATGGTGTCTCTTCACAGCAATAGAAACTATAACTATAAGACATGACCCAAAGATCATTCCTTATTTTATTAGGATTGCTTCCAGTTTTTCTCAATTTAGGATAATATAGGCTGTGGGTTTGTTATATATAGCCTTCACTATGTTGAAGTAGGTTCCCTCCAGTCTCACTCTCTCTAGGACTCTTATCATCAAAGCATGTTGAATTTTGTCAAAGATTTTTCTTCATCTATTGAGATAAACATGTGATTTTTCTCTTTAAGTCCATTTATATGATTTATTATAGTTATTGACCTATGTATGGGTGACCTACCCTGAACTTCTGGAAACACCAACTTGATCATAGTGTATGATCATCTTGATATCTACCTGTATTAAGTTTACTAGCATTTTATTGAGGGATTTTGTATCTATGTTTATCTATATCTATGCGATATTGATCTATAATTTTGCTTTTTTGTTGTGTCTTTATCTGGTTTGGGTATTTGAATAGTAGTGGCTTCACAAAATGAGTGTAGGGGGGATTCTTCTGTTTATTTCCTTTTTTCTTATTCTTTTCTTTTCTTTTTAATTGTTTAAGATGGATTGGTTGTAGTTCTTCTTTAAAAGTGTGGTAGAATTCTTCTATGGATGCATCTGGCCTGGACTATTTTTTCAGTCAGAGGTCTTTATTACTTTTTCAATCTCTTCCTGTGCTGTGGGTCTATTTAGATTGTTAGTCTCTTCTTCATTTACCTTTTGTACTTTGGATGAATCAAGAAATTCATAAAGTTCCTTTCGATTTTTCAACATAATGGAGTACAGTTTTTACAGTGTTTCCTTTATATTATTCTGTATTTCTTTTCTGTCTGTAATAATGTTTCCCTGCTCATTTTTAGTTCTGTTAACTTGAGTTAGTTCTTTCTTTCTTTTGGTAGTTAAGCCAACAGTCTGTTGATTTTGTTTATCATCACAAAGAACCAGACCTCTTTGTATTGTTTTGTTTGTTTCTATTTCATTAATTTCTGCTTTGATTTTTATTATTTCTTGCCATCTTTGGGGATTGGGTTTGGTTTGTTCTTGTCTTTCCAACTTACTTTTCTGCACCACTAAGTCTTTTATTTGCACTTTTTCTGGTCTTTCAATGTAGGTATTTAGCTATAAACTTCCCTCTTAAAACTAATGTGTCACAGAGCTTTTGTTAGGTTGTGTTGTTTCAATTTTCATTCAGTTTCTAGGAATATTTCATTTCTTTCTTGATGTTTTTGACCCATTCATTATTCAGCAATGAGCTGCTTAATGTCCATGAGTATACATACTTACTAGAGCTTTGTTTACTGTTGACTTTAAGTTTACTATATAATTATCAGATAGGATGCATGAAATTATTCCATTTTTTTCTGTATTTGTTATGGTTTGTTTTGTGACCCAGTATGTGGCCTATTTNAGAGACACTTCTGTGTACTGCTAAGTAAAATATATATTCTTTGGTGTTTGAGTGAAATACTCTGTAGATAGTCATTAAGTCCATTTGATAAGATGACATTTATTTCTGAGTTTTCTCTGTTTACTTTTTGTTCAGATGACCTATCTATTTGAGAAAGTTCAATCACCTATAATTATGGGGTTTGTGTTACTCTGTGTCTTTAAGTCGATTATTATGCTTTTTATAAAATTGGATGCACCAGAATTTGGCATATATGTTAATATTGTGATAGTTTCCTGATTAATTGGTCTCCTGTTTAGAATTAAGTGCCCTTCCTTGACCCCATTGATTGTTTTCACTTTGAAGTCTATAGGATGGCAATGTCTGCTTGCTTCTTGATCACATTTGCTTGGAATATTTTTTCCATCCTCTCAGTTTAAGGTGGGGCCTATCTTTAAAGCTAGGATAAGTTTCTTATAGACAACAGATAGATGGATTTTATTATTTTATCCATTCAGCTAGCCAGTGTTTTTTGATTGGAGAGTTGAGGTCATTAATATTTAGAATTACTATTGAAATGTGTGTGTTCTTTGTTATGCTTTGTACTTCTTTTAATTATAGCTTTGTTTGTTTTCTTTCTAGATTCACTTGATTGTGCTTATTCCTCTCTTCAGTTCAAAGTATTACTTGCAGTATTCTGTTTAGTGGTTGTTTATTGTTGTTGTCATCATTAAATACTGATATTTTTGGGTCATGTGCATCATGGAAAGTTTTTATTTCTCCTTCAACTATGGCAGATAGTTTTTGCTTGGTACAGTATTCTAGGTTGGCAATCGTGGTCTTTTAGAACTTGAAGTGTATTGCTCCAGGCTGTTCTGGCTTTCAAAGTTCCCATTGATAAATAAGCTGTTATTCTAATGGGTTTTCCTTTATATGTGACTTGTATTTTTTTTCTCTTGAGGTTTTTCTCTACACTTTCTTTGTCATGTATACTTAGTGTTTTAAGTATGATGTGCCATGGGGTGTTTATTTTCTAGTCTTGTCTATTTAGTATTCTCTGTGCTTCTTGTATGTGTATGGGTGTGTCTTTCCTTAGTTTAGGAAAGATTTCTTCTTTGATCTGATTAAAGATTTTGTCCTAGTTAGGGTTATCATCACTGTGATGAAACACAATGACCAAAGCAACTTTGAGAGGACAGTGTTTATTTAGCTTACACTTCCAGATCTCTGTTCATCATTGAGGGAAGTCAGAACAGGAACTTAAACAGGTCAGGAACATGGAGGCAGGAGCTGATACAGAGGTCATGAAAGAGTGTTGTTTACTGGCTTATTTCTCATGGCTTCATCAGCCTGATTTCTTAGTGAACCCATGACCAATAGATAAGAGATGGCACTACTCACAATGGTCTGGGCTTTCCCATGTCAATCACTAACTAAGAAAATGACCTGCAGACTTGCTTACAGCTCAATCTTACAAAGGCATTTTCTAATTTAGGGGTTCCTTCTCTTAGATGACTTTAGTTTGTGTCAAGCTGACATAAAATTATCCAGCACATATCTGGCCTGTGTCATTGAACTGGATTCTTCTCCTTCATCTATACCTATAATTAGAAGGTTTGATCTTTTCATAATACCACTCATTTTCTACATGTTCCTTTCCTGTGCTCTTTTTTTTTCATATTCTTTGTTTATTTCATCTAGATCTACTTTATCTCTGTGTCATTCTGTTTGTAAGGCTTTCTAATCAAGATATTGAGCTTTTCAATTTCATCTTCATTTCAGCTTGTGTTCTCCTCAATGTTTCTGAACTCGATGTTATTGACAACCAAAATGTTATTTAATTGGGTTTTCAAATCCTGAATTCTCTTCATTATTTCATTCAACTGTGAATTGTATTTTCTTGGACATCTCTCAAGCATTATAATTCTCTATGAATTCAATCAATGAAGTACTTACTCATGTCTTCTTTAAATTCTTTGAATTCTTTGATAAAGTTTATGATTGTTCTTTTAAATTCTGTGTCCTGGAGTTCAGCTAGGTAGTTCTCATTAAAGAACTTGTAGGTTTGATGAGAGATATACTGTCTTGACCATTCATGGTTTTCTGTTTTGTTTTGTTTTTACTGTTTGACATAGGCATGTGGACTTCTTCTTCTGGTTATGTGTCTGATGTGATAGATAGGGGTAATGCAGGAGATATGTGACTTGACATAGAAAAGGTAAAGCTGGTGGGTGAGCTGTTTAA
The DNA here is from genome assembly GCA_001675575.1 of Neotoma lepida. NCBI lineage: Eukaryota > Metazoa > Chordata > Mammalia > Rodentia > Cricetidae > Neotoma > Neotoma lepida. The sequence continues at coordinate 24,364 of LZPO01055946.1, forward strand.
TTGAACTAAAGGAAGATGGTTCCCAAACCATGGACCTGGAGCTAGGCTTGTGGGTACAGATGGCAGCAGTCAGAGGAAAGGGTGGGAAAGAGAAAGAGTGTCTCCCCAGTCAAAAGAAAGAAAGCAATTTTGAAGGTCATCCATCTAAAGCTATTGCTGTAGGTGTGGAGATCACTACTTGGGGAGACATTGAGAAGAGATGGTAGATAACAAACAGAGAAAATGACTTACCAGCAAAAGTTTCTCAGGCCCTGACACTGCAACTAAACTTGCAGGTTTGTAGATAGCCTAATGTTTCACATTTAAAATTATAGGGTTTATGGGGCTAATAAGATAGTTTATTCATTAAAGTTCTTTCTACATAAACATGAGGATGTGGGTTTGATCCCCACTACCCACAAAAAAAAAACAAAAAGTGTAGTATAGCATGCTTATTATCCCAGTGGTGGGGATATAATGATAGGCTCTCTGGAGTCTAGCCTAATAAATGAGCTTCATGTCAATGAGAGACCTTATCCCTAAACAAGGTGGATAGAGCCTGAGAAACAACACCAACAAATACCAAGGTTGCATTCTGACCTTCACATGCATTGTAACAAGAAATACACATAAATATATACATACTGCAGTGTTTTGGATGAGAATGGCTTCCATGAGCTCATATATTGGCATGCTTAGTCCCCAGTTGGTAAACTCTTTAAGAATGACTAGGCCTTGTTGGAGTAGGTATGGGCTTGTTGAAGGAGGTATGTCACTAGGTTTCAAAAGCCCATGCCAGGCCTGGTCTTGCTCTATTTGCTTCAGGTTTGTGTATTGGAATATAAAGCTCTCACCTGCTCCAGTGCCATTCCTGCCTACATGTTTTCATGCCCCTAACCATGATCATTATGAACTGTTGTGTATTTGCTCCACCCATGACCTTGGGCTATNTGCCCAAAGGAGGCAGGGCTTCTTGCCATTGTACATGTATGTGTACCTTGTACGTAACCTCTTAAAAGGAGAGGAGAGAAGGGTCACATGTTTCCTACTTCCTTTTTCTTTTTTTTTATTTTTTATTTTATCCTGGTATGACCAGACACTGGACTGCCGGGGAATTGAACCCAGGTCCTCTGGAACATCAGTCATTGCTCTTAACCACTGAGAAATCTCTCTCCTCTTTTTTTTTAATATGGACTTCACAAAACCTCTCAATATAGTTACTGACTCTCAATATGCATAGAGAGTTGCTTTACATATTGAAACTGCTGAATTTATCCCTGATAATATAGGAATAACTATTTATACAATTGCAGGTAATCATCAGAAATAGGGAACATCCTATATATATATAACACACATCATATCCCATACAGGTCTTCCAGGTCCTCTAGCACAAGGTAACGATGAGGTTGATCAGTTGTTAATAGGTAATGTGCTAGAAGCCTCAGAATTTCATAAGAAACACCATGTAAATAGCAAAGGTTTGAAAAGGGATTTTTTCATCACTTGGCAAAAAGCCAAAGGAAATTGTAAACAAATGTCCTAATTGTTTCTTCTATAACCAAACTCCATTACCTGCAGGCAGTAGTCCTAAAGGTATACAAAGAAATGAAATTTGGCAGATGGATGTGTTTCATTTTTCAGAATATGGAAGATTAAAATATATACACCATACCATTGACACCTATTGAGGATTTCAATGGGCAACTCCTATGAGTTCTGAAAAGGCTGATTCTGTAATTACACACCTATTAGAAGTTATGGCCATCATGGGAATACCTGTACAAATTAAGGCTGACAATGCTCCAGTATATGTCTCAAATAAAATGAAACAGTTTTTTGCTTATTACAATATAAAGCATATTACAGTTATACCACACAATCCCACAGACCAAGCAGTCACAGAAAGATCCAATCAAACTTTAAAGGATATGCTAAATAAACAGAAACAAGTAACAATGACCCCTAGAAATAGATTACATAATGCTTTATTAACCTTGAATTTTCTCAATGCTGATGAGAAAGGGACAACAGCTACAGAGACACCAGACAACAAAAAATACTTCTGAACTAAATCAACCTGTTTTCTTCAAAGATGTGTTGGCCTAGGAATGGAAACCAGGATACAACCTATGTTGGGGGAGGAGTTTTGCTTTTGTTTCTACAGGAGAAGAAAAGCAATGGATACCATCAAAATTTATAAAAATTCAATTGAACAGGAGAAACCTCTTGATGAGGAGAAGTGATAGCTCATCCACCCATGTGACAATTCTACAAGTTGTAAGGAAAACTCAACAAAAAAGGGTCAGGACCACATCCTGTTTTTGTCTTTACAAGATAATAGAAATACCCATCTTCAAGAAATCAAAAGGCTTTGGACACCCAGACATCCACAGGAGAAGGGAAGAATCTATTGGTACCAATATACTCCATGGGGTAATATTTCACAGCCTAATATCTATATCTCTTTAACTCTAGAAAAGTTGCAGTCCCAATTCAATTATAAATCAAGCTGGCTTTGGAGTTGGAATGTGGCTCTCTCCTTCTTTAAACCTATGCATATTGCTAAAAGAAAAATTAGGAGATTCTATCTCATATCAGAAGAGCCAACTAATGTAGGACAGAAGACCATTATTGTCAAGATTCTATTCTATTTCTTTCCATGCTTATCCTTGATTTCTAGAAATCCTTCCTTGCATGTCACATCATCCTAAAATCCAAACTTTCCATTTTGATATTAATAATGATCAAATTTTCCATAGTGAAAAATAAATCTTTCCAATAACAATCTCTGAAGTCTCCAGAAAGAAGATGGGGCCCCATAACAACCACTCTACCTGGCCTGTAATGATACCATTAAACCAAAAACAATACTCAATGATCAGCTTTGGACTGCAAACTCTTCAGGACAGTTCCAAGATGAGATGGTCCATCATATTACACTTCTAGCCAGAACCTCAGATAACTTTACCCATTACTCTGAGGTTGGCTACAAATATTACAACTAGATCTATTGAGACTTCATTTGGATTTCTTACAGAATCCTACAGATATTGTCACCCCCTAGACAGCAGGAAACAATTTTAAGAAAATGATACCCCCACTCCCAAAAGTTTTCATTTTTCTCATGGTTATGGATAAGTTGTTATGGGGGGGACAATAAAACTTAGACTCAGGATTCTTTTTTGAAAAATAAAAAGGTGAATGAATAGGTATAGTTAAGGTAGATTATTGTATCTACTAGTAAACTAATTTAGCAAACTATCAATCAGCCTTAGATAATTTGTACTGATTATTTGTATGGATTCTTGTATATTGATACAAATGTAAAGTATATTTCTACTATTTAAGATCATTTGTATATTGATACAAATTCAAAACAATAATTATCATATTGTACTCATGTTCCTACTGATATTTGAAATATTTTGTGTATTGATACAAATGTAAAATTGCACTTGTCATATTGTATGTATGTTCTACCTCTGTTTAGGATATTTTGTATATTGATACATATTAAGGATATTGTTATCATATTGAATTATACATTTTTACCTCAGTTTAAGATACTTTGTGTATTGTCACAATTTTGAGGTCATTGTCCTTATACTGTACATTGGTATACAGATTGCTTATCCTGTTAGTGTGAATCCTTAGTCCTTATGTTATTAAAGTAGATAAGACTAACAGATTAATAGTCATCCATGAGTGTCATATCTATAGTTAAGTTAGGTTTTCCAGACTTACAGAAACTTATGTCAGATGGATAGGTAGTCTTCAAACACTTCATAGACCTAGAGAATATGGCATTTAAATGTTTTGATAACTTAGACTTCTGTTAACATGAGACATGATTGCTCCTGGCAGCACCAATCTACTCCCGAGAGAATGTAGGCTTCTCAGACACTCCATTTGGAAGTTTGTCTTCTTCTTGGCACAAAATGGGCTGCTGGGCAAAGAACTGCCCTTGCCTCAGCTGCTGACAGTATGAACACTGTTCTTTCTGGACGAGCAGGACACAAGGAAAAGTGACTACTGAACCTTGCCAAGACAGGATAAGAAAATTCCTGCTTCTAAAAATGGTCTGTCAGATATTCTAGGTATGTAGCCAAAAATGGATGCCCCAACAGGGCTGGGAAACATTAGGTGACTATTCAGGCTTCCAGCTGTCTCTGTCAATTCTTGCAATTTTCAGAAGTTGCTCGCTTGTACATCCTGTTTACTCGGGTTATATTGTTTTCCTTCTCAGGTGTTTGATTGGGTTGAAGACTAGATAGTTTCAGTTATAATCCTCTCATATCTTAGCTAAGAACATTTTAGATACTAAAGTTAGAATTTTCAGGATAGGACAGCTATTGGAGTAACTCAGTAATTTGTCATTTACCTATGATCTGGATATTTCTGGATATTTAGCATGTGTTTCTTATTTGATGTTCTTGTTGGTTGTAGTTCCATTTTTGTTTTATGTTATTACCCTTTGTTTTTTCTAGATGCTACCTGATAATCATTCTTATTGTATATAGTTTGCATTAGGTTTAGAACCTTCTTATTTCAACAAAAAGGGGAAATGTAGTGGTATTTGCTCCATTCATGACCTTGGGCTATATGGCCCAAAGGAGGCAGGGCTTCTTGCCATTGTATGTGACCTCTTAATGAACTAAGCTTCTGAAACTCCCAATTAAATGTTTTCTCTCAAATATTATTATAGGACCAGCCTTAATAATATTCTTCCCAGGGGCCCAGAAGAGAAGCTATGAAAGGTGAGAATTATTTTCAGGATATGAATCTAAGTACACCAAGCTCTTTGTCAGTCTACTTTATTCCTCTAGAATAAAATCCTACATATACAGCTTCAGTTCTGTTCTCATGCCTAGTTCTTTTCTTACCTGATTTTTCTGTATATTTATCCGCTGTTTCCTTTTAACTTCTATCTTGATTCTCTCATATTAGTTCTGCCCCATCTAGGTTCTCATCCATCTAGTTCCTTCCCATCTTAGCTCCTCTCCCATCTCCTTCTTTCTCATCTTCTTCCCCATCTGGCTTTTCCTCATCTTTCATCTCATTCCTCTAGTACTCTCTCCTATCCCCTCAATCTACTTCTTCCTGATCTCAGTTCGTTCCTCTCCAGTTCTTACCCATTTAGTTCTTCCATTCTCTTTTCTCCATTTCATCCTTCTCTGAAAATAAAACAACCTTTTTATCCCTTTGACCCTTATCTCTCCAAGCTATCTCTGCTCCTGATGTTTCCGGCAAGTGTGCTCAGTCCCTAGGTAACTTGATTAGGCAACTTCCATTACAACTAGATGTACCTGTCAATTGGAACCATTTAGTTCTGAGTTAACTGTTAAGGGTGGATCTAAAACTAGAGATAAGACTTTGGAAAGGAAAAAGTTAAGCTTAATTAGCACGTCTGCCAGGACTTCTCAAACAGATAGTCTGGATGCTTAAGTCTGTTCTTAGAGAGTACAGAGATAGCTCTGATAAGATACTTTTGTCCTTCCTGGGATGGTCCTGGCTGGATGCTGCTAATGACAGTGATTACAGAAAGGCCTGAAATTAGGGATCCTGNTTGCATTATTGCTCAGAAGGTTATCTAAATATTCCTTTAGTAGAGGGGAAATTGTGCCCAAAAAATGATGGAAAAGCTACAATAGCACACGAGAAATTCATAGTAGGAAACAGCTAATAATCAAAAGCAAATATCACCAAGACTCTTTAAGCCTCAGCTTGACTTGGCTTCTTCCAATTATTAGCTTGTCATAATCAGCTGAAATTCTACTTCATATATTTTTATGGCTTGCAGCAGTTTTCTTCTATAAGCTACTTTAATCACAGTGTCTCTTCACAGTGATAGAACAGTAACTAAGACATATCACAAAAATTATAATATTCTCAAATTACACACTTTAGACAGCAGAAAGAAATGAGGGCATGGATTCTCCAAATCAGAAGACAGGAGAAAGTGATTCTGTTGATAAGATTTAGAAACCTCATCTCATACACATATAGTCAGATAATACCAGTGACTACATTACCAGGAATCACCTCAGAGATTGTAAAATATTTAGGATAATTTTATTATTTATGACTAAAATTTAAAAAGTGAGGAAAAGCCAATGTTCAAAGCTGAACTCAATGAAAATTTTAAAAAATGCAAAATACAACACAGTAAAGAGCCCAGAAGTAAATCTCATATCCAAAGTAACTAACCCGTGGGAAAACGCTGGTAATTTTGCTGGTTATTGCTCCGAGGCCCCTATGATGTGGGTAGCATCCATAATGGTTTTGGTCTGCTGTGTATTTACTGCCTTGAACTGGAACTCCACAAGGGCCTGTAACATTGCTGTCTCTGCACTCTTTTCTCCTTCAACAATGTTGATCTCCACAGTCTCTCCATCTTCCCTGCATTGCACTTCCTGGGGTGGTTGTTCTTTATGGCAGTCTGCTGCACAAATACATCTTTCTTGGTGTCACTCCTGTTAATGAAATGGTATGTGTTTCTTACATTGAACCATTCTTCTGTTCTCAAAACCTTCGTTGTGGTGTTCTTCTTGTCCCTGCTGGCAGCAGTGGTCAGACATGAGTTTATGTCCATGCAAACAACACTGAATTGATTCAGCAGATTATATTTATATATTCACATATATGTGTAACAATAACAATTAAAAAATAGGAGTCCAAGAATTTCAGAGGTGGGGGCACGTGCGAAGAGTTGGAAGAAGTAAAAAGGATGGAAAAAATGATGTAATTATATATATACATATTTAAAAAGAATGGTTGTTATAAAAAAGAAAGGCTAGTGTTGGCAAGGATATGAATAAAGGGGAACACTTATACAGTTTTTATTAGAATATAAATTAATGCAGATATTATAGAAAATATTATGGAGGTTCTCCAAGAAATTAAAAATAGTACTACCATATAATCTAAAAATCTCATTAATAGGTATATAAAATGAAATTAAATCAGTATGTTCAAGACAAGTCTACATGTCTCAAATTTATTGCACTGTTAGTCATGATAGCCAAGTAGAATAAACTAAAGTACCAAAAATAAGCTATATGAATATAACAGAATACTATCCCACCATTATAAAAGATGAAATCCTATCCATTATTATAATGTATGGAATCAAATGACAATTATGTAAAATGAGGCAATATCATATTCATATGTGGAAACTGAAAAAGTCTACCACATAAAGCTGAAAGTATAATAGAGGTTATTGAAGGCTAAGTAAAGTGAGGAGGGAGAGATTGAAGAAAATTATTCAGTAGCTGCTGAGTTGCAGTTGGAAACAAAAATAAAGTGGGAGTGTAGGGCAGTGTGGGTACAGACTTAGCATGTGACAGAAACAATAATTTTGGTTTTCTGTTACATACTAGGATGAGTATAGACAGCAATAATTAACTGGATATTTCAAAAACTTAAAAGATATCATTACAGAGACATGTTTGAAGAAATAGGTATGTTTACTTGTACTTGAGCATTATGCAACAAATATACATGGCATATCATCATATGCCACACCATAATTATTCATAATTTGAGTGTGCTGATTATGGAGGTAGACAAGCAAGAAGATAGATGATAGGCAGATCAGTACATAGATGGATAGATCAAGAGAAAGAAAAATTGTAAAACCTTTCAGGGATGAGTTATAGTAGTATTATCTTATGTAGAACACAAAAAGAAAAACANATTTCTAACTCTAAACACACACAATTATATTTGTGATACTTTTCAAAACTACATTAAGATTTTTTTATATTGGTAGGTGCTATATACAAAAGAGTGAAGATTCTTTAAATATACAATACATATATGCTATTTGCTGGAGCATCTGACTGATGCACACAATTATTTTGTTTGTTTAATTTAGTTTGTTTGTTGAGACAGTGCCTCATGTAACCCAGGTTGGCCTTGAACTCTGATCTTCCTGCTTCCACTTTCTGAATGTTAGGGTTACAGGCGTGCCCCACTATGCCCAGTTTATATTGTACTGAGGATCAAACCCAGGGCTTTATGCATGCTAGGCAATTACTCTACCACTAAACCTCATCAGCCCATAATATTTTTATTCAGATAAATCAACCTATTTGAGAAAACACTGATTATTATTTTCTCCTGGATCTTGCTTTAAGTGTTCTTGGCTAATAGTTCATTTTATGAATATTTTAGTTATCAAATTATTACTGTTTATTCATACTGAGAACATAAAAGTTAAATAAACGATTCACTTACCATTGTAAGTTAATGATTCTTATATAACTCTTTAATTTGAAGTTAAAAAATTAAAATACATATGGAAAATGTATATTCCATAATTAAGAAACATTTAAGAAACAATTCTATTATTCTAGTTCTCTGAATAATAGCATTACTTATTTCTATAATGTAAGATTACCCTTTTTGTTATTATATTTTTTCCAAGACTACTTCTGGCTGTCACTACCTGTGCATGAATCAAAGCAGAATAAGTTTTTACACAAGAGTACACATGGACAAAGACATTATAGCAAAGCTGACATGGGGCCAGCACAGGAGGGTGGTATAAAAATGTACCTATAATATCTCTCTCAGATAGTGTCAAAATCCGTCAATTTCTGTAACCCTTTCCCCACTGAAACAGAGTATTATATGAGTCATTCCGAAATTAAATTCATAACCATTCATGAAAACCTAGACTTGCTCGTGAATCACGTTCTCATTATCGGGTGTGTAAAATACACTTTGTTTACTGCTTGTGACCTTATTGATAGGCTATTTGAATTTCCAATGTGTTCACTGAATCATGTTCAGATTTGTGTTCCTTGGAAACACTGGAGAGTCCTGTGACACCTTTGTGCTGTCTCCAATTTTATACTGTTGAACTCAAATAACAAGTGTCATATAAATTTCCTCCATTGCACCTCTAGTTATATTTTCTGTTCTTACCTGCTTGGCTGTGTTCAGGAGGCTGACTTTAACTTCTGGATTCTGCTGGAGAGAGGAAAGGAAAGAGAAGAGACACAGACTCATGCCTTCCTCACCTCACTGCCAGGTACAGGCTGATAGCACTGTATTTCCTCCACAGCTCTCTGAACTTAACTAACTACTTCTTCCCTTGCTTTCCTGTCATGACCCTCAGTGGTGCTTCTTGTCAGAAGGCAGAATACTACCTACAAACTTGTTTTCCATACTCTCTCTTGGCTTTACCCTCTACACATCATATCTGTTATTAGAGAGAATACGTCTTTGGAGAAGAAGCTGTATTTCTCTCCTATCAGAGCCTCTGAATACTGTTTTTGAAAACTCATCAAGCATCACATTCTCCTGGTTCTGAGAAATGAATAATATTCACTTATTAGACAACAGGTGAATGGTTCCTGATTTCAGACCTAAGATCTAATCTAAGTAATTTCTGTAAGTAATTGTTTTATAATAAGCATCACCTCAGTAATGTTGTAACAAAAAATTAGCCAAAAAATTCACACTGATAACTAAATAGAAAAAGTGCTCATTGTAGCTTTAAAAGTCAAAGCCTTTGGGATTTCTATAACCACCTTTGGTAATAATCATTAAAATCAAATGAGGCCACTGTGAAGAAAAATAATTGTGGTCTATAGTCAGATACACATCTAGCTATCACTTACATTTATTAATGGACAAAATTTAGTCTTTATTGTTTAAAGTATAAATTGATTTTATATGTATTTAAAGGAAATTTCTTAAATACAATGAATCTAATTAAAACACATATACTTCCACCTCATGAGTTTTATGAACATTTCAAATTATTGTATGATGATCCCATAATATTCCACTAATTACTATAGACAATTGGAAGTAAATATAATACATAAATAATACAAAAATACTATTTCACACTGAATTATTTTTCTTATTCTTCATGCTTACTAGTTAAGTCATAAGAACTTATTCATTATTTAAAAATAGAGCATTGGTAGAAATTGAATCTAGCAGAAATTTAACTTCATATTATCTAAACCAGAGAAGCACAATATCCATGACTTTAACAAATGAAGATTAAGTACTAGATTGTGTGGGCTTGTTCACTCTCTTTCACAATACAACCTATAGGAAATGAGAGAGGCCATTACAGTTTGAAAGACAAATTCTTTTAAAAAATGAGTTCACTCCATCACAACCTCATCTCAGTCAATAAGACTGAGAAGTAAGGACTTTGCCTCAAATACATGCCTAGGTTTTTAGGAAGGTTGTGACCCAAGAAGAGAACAGCAAGGTCATACTCACCCTGTACTATAGCCATCACTCCTGCTTTCTGTGTCATCTCAAGTTATGTTTAATTACTTTAAAAGAAAACTTCCAAGCCATATGAAAATAGAGAAAATTTTAAAGAAATTATCTCCTCTCTGCATCTCAAAATGTGTTATACCCCAGCCTGTCAAGTATAATTGATCTACCATGGAAACAAATATGAGAAGATCATAAGAATGATTGATACTGTTTTAGAGTTGAAACATTTTTCTTATAAATTAGAATCTGTCTCATCACACACACACAAAATAATTCTTACAGAAAAATCTTTTAAAAAAAACCTCAATATTTTACAATATAAATTTCACTCTTTCTTTTGTCCTTTCTTCTTTTTTTCTTAAGACGGGGTCTGATGTACACTGGAACTCACTATGTAGTCCAATCTGGCCTCCTAACTCACAAAGACCTACCTGCCTCTTCCTCCCAAGTGCTTGTATAAAAGGTATGCAACACTACACCTTGCAAAGTTGAGATAACAGAGGCAATATAATTTCAAAAGTAGGTAATTACAATAAATATTGAAAGTTGTGACTGCTAATGTATAGACATAGTTCAAATATGAAATTGAAAAAGTATTCACTCTGACAGAATTTAATTGCAATGTATCATTTAATTTTATTCAAATAATAATTCTAAAGAGTTACTATTAAATATTTTGCTCTTAGACTGTAATTCTCTTAAAATAATCACTAAATTTGCTTTATAAGTGACATATTTTTAAAGATTTTAAGTGAGGTAAGTAGTTTCTCAATTTTAAATTGCAAAAGATATAAAGAACTTAAGAAAATATCATAATACACCACCCCAAACCAACCACTGTTTACACTTATATACTAATTATTCAATTTGATTCCTATCTTTTTGATATTATGTCATCAATACATTCATGTATCATAATTTATTATAAATAGCACAGGTACAAATACCCTTTTGATTAAGACTTTACCTGCATTTTTTAAATATCCTTAGGATTGAATTGTGATACTGAGAGAATTAAAATCAGCTTATATTTTATATTCAATACACAGGAGATCTTTGATAAGAACCAAATAAGTAGAATAATTAAAACACTGATTTTATGAGACAAGAAAGATGTCAGAGTAGGGATAAATGGCACTCCCCTGAATACCTATGAATCCAAAAGAAAACATACAATCAGTTAGTGTAAGAAAGACATGAAAAGGAATATTGAGAGAAGCCCAAAATCAACAGTAGGGAGTGGAAGACTAGATGAAGTCGTGAAGTATTAACTACTAAATTCACAAAGGAAACAATATATCTCAACTTAGAACCCTGAGCAAAAGGATGAGAAAGGGATGCTTCCTTCTGATCTACCCTTGTGAACAAAAGGGAAATACAAAAGTCATTATATGTGAGAAAAAAAAGTCATAGGGGAAAGGCACAAGTTCTAGCTTTACCCTTGGAAATAGCATATCACCAAAATTAGTTGGAAGTTCTACTTAAAGGCCAATTTTTGTTCAAATTGTACTCTGAAGATGAAGTGAGTGGCATTTTCAGAATCAAACTTCAATACGTCAATACTTCTTTAGTTTGTAGAATTGTTTATAGATTAAAATGTGACTAAAGCTTTTTGAAGTGCTTTGGAAATACAGGAACTTCACCCACAGGTAAACTCTTGTAATAAGCAACTGTATGTATGTGACCACAACTCACTTATTTTCCCAAATCTGTGACATTATCCCTATATAGAATCTGTACAAACTTATGGAAATTCACTATTAACAGAGCTAACAGGTAAAAATGAGTTTTGTATAGGGACATACAGACACAGCTTTGCAGAGTTCTATAACTTTGCTCAATAACTTTAACATTTTTGGGTACTTTCTGCAAAGCACTTTGATTTATTATTGGAACATGACTATTGAGTGATGCAATGAAGCTTTTTTAAAAGTGATTTTTAATGATCTGGGACTGGCAAGCCTACGGAATCCAAAGCCATGGCAACCCATTATAAAGTAATAATTAGACCTCAACCTCAAGTGAATTTCTCTTCTCCCTGAAAGCCCTTCCTTTGGCTGTGTCTCTTCTTCTAAAATTACATTATCACAGTTGCAGCTATGCAGACTCTCAACCTCAGAGTTGCCCTGCTGTGACCTTCTCCTACCCTGTCTTCAACTTCTGTCAAGCCTGCAAAAATTGTTCCTGATCTAGACCATGTTACTACAAGTGTTGTATCACTAAAGCAAAGTGCAGTCAAAAGCATAATATCATGTCACTGTACCATAAAGACAGAAAATGCAAATCAATATCTGTGAAATATGTCTGTGGTGTGGGAAGACAGATGTCTCATATGATTCCACTGATGTGTTTGTGCAGAAGTCATTTTTAACTAAACCTGGCAAAATACAATCCTGAGAATATTTCCAAGATAACAGAATAATCACATAAATATAACTTGTACTCTGATATAAAACTACAGACAATAAAAATAACCAGTTTCCTAAAGTAAATAGCAACATACCTTTCACTTCAACATACTATGTTGTAATATGATGTTATAGTTAGATTCAACTGTAATATACTACATTAAATATGCATCAAATATGTTACATTGAATAACAGGCATTCAATAAAACAATACGAACTTAAGCAGTAATCTACTTTAGTCCCTGTCTGCACTTCCTTCTATCTTTCTGAGTATCTGTATCATCCTTAGACCCACACCGTTTGTGCTCTCTATTCCATTATTTCTTGTTTTTTTCCTCTCTTCTTTTCTGTCCAAATTTTCATAAATTTGTGAGTTGTTTTGTACACTTTCTTTGTAAAACATCTGAATTTATTTATACATTTAAATTGAATATAAATAAAGTAGTTTTGATGTTTTTGGAATTTGTCAAATTAATTTAAATAATAATGCTAGATTTAGGCAAAAATTTATAAATGCAGTAGTATAAACAAAAATTCATATATGTTCCAAACAGACAAGAAATGTATATTTGCAAATTAGAGTCAGCATCTATCATCAGTTTAACTGTTGATCCCTCTATATTCTTATAAAAATATCAACAGTTTTTCCTAGATCTTCTATCATTTATTTCTGGCTTTAATCTTCATAAAATAATGTGAATCAATATACAGAACATTGGTACCCAAGAGTCTGATGCCTATAAATAGCTATCTCTTTGTCATTTTATTTTTCACTTGAAGCTCAAAGCATCTCGTATAGCTGAAATATGACATCAAATAATACTTGCTGTCAATATATACTTATTCATTATTAGTTGAACTACTTGTATTGAATGTAAGTTGAACAATTTTAAACCTATCAGTTCCCCTAATTGTGACAGGAAATCAAATAACATACACTTTACTGCTGTGGGGTAATGCAGTATAATTTTTTTGTCAACACATCCAAAGAATGGATTTCAGTTACAGTGCTAACTCTGACTGCTTTTGCCTGTAATGAATCATTTCCAAAGTGTCCTGACATGTTGCCCTGTCATATAATTCATGTGTGCTCTTCCTAAATGCTCACTGCAGCTTTACAAATCATTTTTTTTGCCTAATAAAATATATTATGTAGCAAAGTGCCTGGAATAGGTGAAGATACTTTATGATTGAGCATGCTGGACTTCAAGCAACACATCTTTCTGCTTTCTTCAGCTGTCCAACATGCATCAGGGACTGTGACTCTGGCTGCAGGAGAATAATGGAAAGCAAGAAGTAAAATCTGTTCTTGGCAGTTGCACAGATGTGTACTGGGGTCTGTAGTCTATATAAGGTTCTCTTGGTATGTAAGGGCAGAGATTCTAGACAGATGAAAAGCATGATGGGCTCTGTCCCAAACCAGGAAGTCTCCAGACATCTAGATTGTTACCTTGTTCTAAACACCAAATATTCCCCCACTTACCATACTTTCTTCAGCTTATAAATCAAATAATGACAGCAAGCACTCCAGTAATTCTGTATTTATTTAGAATGAAGAAATGTTTAAGGAATTTATCTCCTGCCAGAAACCTGAATTTATTAGTAAAGTCATTAAGGTAAAGCACTTAAGCAGAACAATAGCACAGTTTGTGTCACTGATCTTTGAAAGATGCTAAAGGCCTTTTTCTATGGATTTAATAATCCAATTAAAGGCTGCAGAGTTCAATTTTATGGAAGTAAAACTTTTTGCTCCAGGTGTTTTGATTTGCCCCCTAGTGATAGAAATTTATGTTGAATGCAATGTAACTTTATACTGTGTGAATAGTATGAGTAAGTTGAAAATGGACAGTGCAGGGGAAGGGAAGCTGTCTTGTGCATACTTTAGGTATTATTACTATAATATTTTATTCATTCTTTGAGAATTTCATACATGTATGCAATGTACTTTGATCAAATTCATCCCCTCCAACTATTCCACCCAATATTATGCTCCCAGTTTCATGTACTTTTTTATGTAGTTCAGTAAGTCTAAATAGTGCTGTCCATATGGGCAGCCATGTGGGGACATCCACCAAAGCATGGTCAATTTACCAAGGGCGACAACCACAAAGAAAACTAATTTTCCCTCCCCTAGAAGCCATCAACTGTGTACCAAGTGTGTCTGTACCATCATCTCCCAAATGACACAGAGGCTTATTATTAATTATGAAAGCTCAGTCTTATCTTAGGCTTGACTCACTAGCTCTTATAACTTAAATTAACCCATTTATTTTAATCTACATTCTGTCGTGTGGCTCATTACCTCATCTCTCTGTAGTGGTCTTGCTACTTCCTCCACGTCTGGCTGGTGACTCCACCTTCTTCTTCCCAGAGTTTTCTCTCTGCCCTGAAGTCTCACCTATACCTGCTGCATAAGCATTCGGCTTTTTATTATACCAATCACAGCAATACATTTTCACACAGTGTACAACTATCCCACAGCACAACTGTCAATAACTTCTCAGCTAGGACTCAAGAGCTCATAAATCCCTTTCCATTCCAGGCTAGAATGGGGACTAGCTTGATTTTGTGAAGATCTTTTGAAGGCAACCATAGCTGTTGTGAGTTTATGAATGTCGAAGTTCTGTCATGTATAAACATACCTTTCCCCCTGATCTTTCCCCAAGTCTTCTCACGACCTTTCCATACCCTCTTTCATAATGTTCCCTAAACCTTGGGAAGAGGATATGTGTTATAGAGATCCCATTTATAGCTGAGCACTTCACACACACTTATTCTAACTTTGGGTTGAGTATTTTTTTATTTAATCTTGATTATCTATTTTTAAAAGAAGTGACAAATATTTCTAATATCAAGTTGTCATCAATCTCTTATGAATTGTGTTCAGATAAAATTATCTTTGATTCTACCATATGACATTATACACAATAACATCTCATCCCCTGGCATTCCAGTAATGATTGAAAAATGTGTGATAAATGAAGCTATGTAGTATTAGTAGGTGAAGAACTAGGATGTTTACCCAGCATGAGGTGCACATTCACTTTCTTTTCTTTTTTGTTTTGTTTTTATTGTTGAAAATAGGCCCTTATCCCATACAATATATCCCAATAAGAGTTTCTCCTCCCTCAACCCCTCCAAGCTCCTCTCACCTCTCCTCTCCCCCAGATCCACTCCCTCTCTGTTTCCTCTTCAGAACAGAGCAGGCCTCCTAGAGGCAAAAGTCAAACAGGACAAAACAAGGAACAATAAGGCAAGGTAAAAGGCCTCGTATCAAGACTGGACAAAGCAACCCAATAGGAGGAAAAGAGTCCCAAGAGCAGGAAAAAGTGTCAGAGACACACCTACTCCCACTGTTAGGAGTCCCACAAAATACCAAGCTAACAGCCATAACATATACACAGAGGACCTGTACAGACCCATGCAGACCCTTTGCTTGCTGTTTCAGTCTCTGTGAGCCCATATGAGCTCTGCTTAGCTGATTCAGTGAACCATGTTTGCCTGGTATCCTCCATCCTCTTTGACTCCTACAATCTTTCCTCTTCCTCTTCTGTGGGTTTCCCTGATCTCTGAGGGAAGGGACCCAATTGAGACCTCTAATTTAGACACTCTATCTGCATAATGTTTGTCTGTGGCTCTCTGTCCCCTCACCCATCTATCACTGGAGGAAGCCTCTCTGATAAAGACTGGATAAGGCACTGAAACATGAGTATAGCAGAATGTCATTAGGAATCATTTCATTGTTTTTTTT
>LZPO01055947.1:17640-40711 GCA_001675575.1 Neotoma lepida
AGGTGTTGGTGGGGGAAGCCTCCTCACCACGCCCTGTGCTCTTTCATCTTTTCCTGGTAAGGTTCTACATGAGAAGGGAGGCTCCAGGTTAAGATCTCCCCAGTGAGGACCTGCAACTCTCCATTGCCTTTCCCAATACTCAACTTCTAAAATACTGGAGACCATTTACCCACAGGAAGTACTTGAGCTCTCCCTAGCAGGGAACACCTCCAGGATCCGAGGTGTTTGAGATGGAGTCCTTACAGTTTGTTCCAGCTTCTTAGAATGTCCCCACAGTCAGAGGCCATGGGAATCCTAGGCATGGACACCTCAAGCTCAANACTCACTGGCTTACTGCTTAAAGGAATGGCCATGAAGTGACTGGAGATCAATGGGCCCTGAGTCCAGGAGGCTCTCTTCTCCTCTGGCCTGTGAGATACTCACTTCAGACAAAAGAAACAAAAGTGAACAACAGACCAAGGCTGTGGCCAGTGATATGCACTCTAAGAGAACAGTGGGACTCTAGTGTCAGGATAAGAGCACCACACCCCAAAATGGCATTTGGGAAAGGCCATTTGGAGCAGATATCTGCTGTGCCTACAGATGCATGAGGCAATCCCCTGGCATGGGCAGGGTTAGTAACTACAAGGGTGGGTGAATGGAACGGAGAGTCAGCTCAGCCCTGGTTAGAAGATGACAGACAGAAAATGTCTTACATTAGGAGCTGAGACGTGCCACTGAAGGTCACATTTAGGATCCACTCATACTGCACTTTGTCCCTGATATCTGTTGCTGGGGATATACTGGCCCAGAAGTCATATCTCAAGTCAACACTGCTTGCCCACAGAGCCTAGCTTTCTCTCACAATAAGTGAAAAGGATAAGAGCTGAGGGAACTATGCAGCCAAGATTCACAGCCTCCTGGCTGTGTGGTCTGATCCTCAATCTCTCTGTCTTTTCATTTCAATCCTATGACAAGGATTTTGACACCCACTCTCACTAATTCANTGCATTTGGTTTTGATAGGATGAATATATCAAACCTGGGAAAAACCAGTTGCTATAGTCTGAATGTTGAACATTTCTTCAAAGTTCATGTGTTCAAGACTTGTTCCAGAGGTCTGGGGAGAGAACCCAGTTGGTACAGTGCTGTTGTGGTGGTTTGGATGAGAATGGCCCCCATAGAATCATACTTGAATGCTTGGGTCCCAGTTGGTGGACTGTTTAGGAAGGATTAGGAGGTGTGGCCTTGTGGGAGTGGGTGTGTCGCTGGGTTCAGCTTTGAGGTTTCAAAGGCCCACACCAGGCCCAGCTTCTCTCCGCCCCACCCCCCAATCTGGCAGATCACATACCGGCTCTCAGCTCTTGCCACCATGCTCTTCATGATGATAACAATGGACTAACCCTCTGAAACTGTAAGTCCCCATTTAAAAGCTTTCTTTTATAAGTTGCCTTGGTCATGGTGTCTACTAACAGCAATAGAACAGTCACTAAGACACCTGTCGTGCATGAAGCCCCAGGCTAATCCCACCCTAGAACCATTGAAACTGAGTGAGGTGGCACATACCTGCTGTCTCAGCTCTCATCAGGCAGAGCAGGTGCCTGAAATCCAAGCCACATAGGCAGTTTGAGGACAGCCTGGCTTCCATAGGCTCCTGTCTCAAAAAACCAAACCAAACCAAGACAAGGATGCCTCCTCCTAAAGGACTTGGTATCAGGGCGGCACTACTGGGAGGTGGTGGACTTTTTAGGAGGAGTGGCCTCTGAGGTCATAGGGATGTGACAATGGGGAAAGCACTGGGATCCTGGCCTCTTCCTCTCTTTGACTCCCTGGCCATGAGATGAGCAGGTTGTTCTGCCTGGCAATTCCCATCATGGCCATCTGGCATGACTACAAGATGCCCAGAGCACAGTCTGCTGGAACTTGGATTGGAAATAGTAAAATTGTGAGCCAGAACAAACATTCTCTCTTGATATGTTAATTGGACAGACTGCCTGAGAAAAGCCTAGCTAGGAAATAAATGTACATAGACTGTGCTAGAGTGCAAACGGGCAGCTGTTAGATACGTTTTAGCTCAGGGGATAGGTTTCTTATTTTTTTGTTTTTTGTTTGTTTTTAAACAGGAGCTTTTCTTGCTGATGGAAGCCATGCAGGGACCTGTGGCTGCATGTGTGCTTTAATGTGGCTCTCTGCAGTGGGGTAGTGCTATTCTAAGCACCACGTACACAGTCAGCTTGTGTCTCAGAGTTATCCCAGGAGCTGTGTTCTCACCAGTCTATGGCCCATCCGCCTGCTCATTTCTCCAGAGGGAACTCATGTGCCCCCATGTCTGCTTCAGAACCAACCTCCCATCCTCTCGGGCATCCATNGTGGGTGCAGTATCTGTCCCTTGGGGGGGGGTAGGATGTTCTTGAAGTCACAAGCCTCTATTTGCCAGAGATTGTTGAGAGAAAGTGCTTGATGCACACATGCTATTGGTTGACAGTGAAAATGTGTGCAGTGGTGCCACCTTCCTGGCTATTTCTTGAGTCTGTTACAGAGTCCACCTAACCCCCAGGAGTGGCTGAGATACAGTCCTGCCTGGAGACTAGAGGAANGAATCTACNACCTTCTGAAATGTCAAGATTCTGTAGAGATTTAGTCACTAAACACAACATTACCAGCATGTACACCAAACGTTAGCCTGCTGTGGAGTGGCAAGGACACAGCTGTGAGCTACTAATTACTATCTCTAGACCACGAATTCACAGTCTCCCTGCATGCATGAGCTTGCACAGAGTGTGGTACAGCTTTTCCCAGACTCTTTGTAAACTGGCACATGAATAGTCTGGAGTAGTCAAAGTCTTGCTTTCCAAAGATCCCCGCCCCCACCACAGCCTTGCCTGNAGAGGAGGAAGAGGACTGATAAGCAGACTTCTAAACAGGAGGCAGAAGGCAGCAGGAGGGTCGAGGAAGGGCAATAAGGAGGAGGTAGGAAAGCTCAGTCTAACCCTTCAGTGCAGGAGGATGCTTTCCCCTGGTCCACCTGGTTGGCTGTCCTTGTTCTAGCTCTAGATAGAGGCCTGTGTGTGCTGTCAGTCAACTCTTATGGATGCAGTGAACTGCCCAAGCAGCACCTTAGAAGGAGGAGGGTTTATTTTGACTGGGAGGTTCATTTGCTTTCAGAGGCTCCTGTGCACNGTCAGCTGGTGCCATTGCTATGGGCCTGTGGTGAGACAAGGCATCCCAGTGACAGGAGGACATGGGTCATCAAAGCTGCTTACCCTGTGGCAACCAGGAAACAGAAAGGAAAAAGAAAGTGTCCCTGGGACACACACCCAATGATCCGCATCCGCTTCCTCTTACTGGCTCCACTTCTGAAGAGCTCACTTAGCTATAAACTCACCAATGGACCAACCCACCCATGACATTAGCTTTCTCGCAGCCCAGTTGCCTCTGTGCTCTCTAGGGACTCATGCTCCCTGCTAAAAGCCCTATTTACCTTCTATACAGCAGCCAGAGCAGGCTTCTGAACCTCAATCCTACCTTGCCCTTTCCCANCTGGCTTTGCGTGGATGCCTCAGACAGGTCCTATACACGGCTTTTCAGCAACCCCATTCCTACCCTCATTCCCATTCTATGAGCAAACCCAGGCCCCGCCTACCAGTCTGGAGCCAACCAATCCAGCTTCCACCTGTCTGAAAGAGCTATCAAAATGACTGAGTGAACTTCTGTACTTCCTGCTTTCTGCTTTAGCACTCATACTGTAGTTCTTAGACATGTCCTGATGTTCCTGTCACTCCATACTCACTGTCCTAGTTTTTAGGGTTTCTATTACTGTGNAGAGACACCATGACCATGGCAACTCTTATAAAGGAAAACATTTAACTGAGTGACTTACAGTTCAGAGGTTCAGTCCATTATCATCATGGTGGGACACAGTGGCATGAAGGCAGGCATAGTGCTGGAGAAGGAGCTGAGAATTCTACATCTTTGATCTGAAGGCAACAGGAAGTAAACTGAGATACTAGGTGTGGCTTGAGCATATATGAGGCCCACAGTGACACACTTCCTGCAACAAGGCCATATCTATTCCAACAAAGCCACACCTCCCAATAGTGCCATTTTCTATGAGCTTATGGGGGCCAGTTACATTCAAACTACCACGCTGACCCTCTCTGAAGTGGCCCAGTCTCTGAAATAATCTCAACTTCCTTCCATATCTGCCAGTCAAAATTTTTCTCCATAAGAAAATGGATCCTTGATCAAAGTAGCTGAGCAAGAATGAAAGCCAGAGTTTGGACATCTAGCACTCATGTGAAAGCTGAGCATAGCAGCACACATAGCAGCTGTAATCCCAGCACCANGGAGGAAGGGTTTGCTGGACAACTGGTGAGAACTTCAGGTTACGTGGGGAGCAATAGCAGGAGAAGACATCCAGTGTTGACCTCTGGCCCTCACATGTGTNCACACACAAGTGCTCATGTATAAACACATACATACGTACATACACATACACACACTCACACATATACACTCACATACACATACACACACACAATTTTAAGAATTTCCTTCCCTAGCCAGATGTCTGATATACAGAGGGCACAGGCAGGATCTCAGGAGGGCCTGGGATTTAGTTCCCCTATAGCTCAACAGTCTTTTCTCCAGGAACTACTGCCATGAAGCCCACCATGACTATAAATGTGACCATCCTCCACGTGGCTTCAGCTCAGAGAACAGCAAAATGGCTGAGATACATTTCCAAGCCACCTGCCTTCCTGAGCTCAAGACCCCAACCCATGGCTCCCCCTCTCCCTTTCTCAGTGCACAGGACAGGGATGCAGCTCTCCTCGTGAGANCCACTGATGTGCAGGTCCCAGATGCAAGGCTGTGAGGCTGATGTTGAGGCACAGAGAGATNTTTCACCTTACTTCACCTGCCATCTTTGCAACAGCCCTATGAGTCAGGCAGACAGGTATTAATGTCCCCATCTGCAGCTTCCGAANCCAAGCTAAAAAATGTGGAAATACTGGTTCCTGATCAATGCCAGATTTCTCCTCCATGATGATATTTCTGCCCCTTANAATCTGAGGTAATGTGATGGGTTGGGTGTTCCAACTCCTTCACTCTTTTCCTTCCTTCCTGCTTTCTTTTCATGTTCTGGAATTCTGGGAACAGAGACAAGCTTAGAGGCATGAGGCCTAATCCCATGATGACAGACAGCTTTGGTAGAGGTGCAGACCCATAAGAACTAGAAGACAGGACCAGGCATCTCTCAAAAGAATATATATGCCTTGTACACACACATACNCAGGAGGGTGGGGGCCATCACCCTCTTATAAGAAGAAAGANCTTTGCTTTGCCCACCTGCATTGGACTCTATTCAAATTTGATGGGCAGAATTCCTGAGAGCCAGACAAACAGGGAGGCACCCATTCCAGGGCCCTCCCTGGAGGCGGTTTTGAAGACAGTTTCCCTGCATGATATTGGAGAATGACTGACACCCCTCTTCCAGGATAACTGGGTGGGGCCTGGACCTGTCCCAGCGGCCATGGGCATGGCACCCAGACCTTCTGTCCTCAGAAGCCCAGGGAAGGCATGTGCAAACAGATCCAGGCAGGCCCTCTGTGGTTGTTAATATGAGCCTGTAGTACCAAAGCGAGGGAAAGGCTCTGGAAGTCTTCCTTCCTAGGAAATCCCCTTCCTCCCCCCAGCTCTCAGCCCCAGCTCCCTCCCAACTATGTCCCGAGAATCATCCCCCATCCTGGTCTGCTTGACTCAGCTCACCCTGCCTTCATATGTGTGTGTGGGGGTCCGAAGGACTCCATGGACATCAGCAGTGGCCTCGGGCAGCTCCTGACCAGTTTCACTATGCAGCACTGTCCATCTTTTCTGATGTGAAGTGGCCATTCCTAAGGCCTGNAGTGGAGGAGAAAGGAAGGACATAGCCCAGTATTTTACAAATTCTAAATTAAGATTCTGCTGGTGATTGTTATCACCNTGTGTTCTTTGGTTTGGGCCAGAAGACCCAGGGAACAAATCCAGATGATGTCTGGAGACAATTTGCAGGAAATAATCACCAAGAGACAAGGGAACGAGCTGATTAAAATATCCCTGAGTCTCAATTGAGGGCTGAAGAGGGAAGGGAGTGTGTGATATGGTGGTGTGTGGCTGGCTTTCTTTGGACTGAGAGGGAGGTAAATGAGCATGGCTCTGTAGTTAACTCCCTGCCTGCTCCTGGTAGCAGCAAGCAGAAGAACCCCAGCAGAGCTCCTGGGTCCTGGATGGGTTACCTTCCCCAAAAGAACACTGGCTCTCCCACCGGTACTACGGTACTACGTATTCTTAGTGGGAGTCGCAGTGCTCAGCAGGAGCCCTGACTGAAAGGAACTCATGGTTTCAGCCCTGCAGAACCAGAACAGGGCTCCGGATGGAAGGGGCTAAGACAAGTCCTNTGTCCAGGCTTCTAATTGCAGAACCAGGCCCAGTTCAGCCACTGGATCAAGCTGTGTCCATCCCGTGCAGAAGGTGCTCAGGATCAAGGGACCCACATGTATAGGTTAATCCCNTCTCTTGGCATCAGTCTATTGAGTCATCGGNCTGGCTGGGTTTGAGGACCAATTCAAAACAGCTTTAAATTCAAAGACAAGCTCAGTCTCCTAAAAATACAGGATTTCCAGGTCTGAATCTAGATTTAAATTTCTATATGTACACATATGTGGAGGTCCATGGTTGGTGTCAAGAATGAGCTTTTATCACTTTTCCACCTGTTCAATGGGGCAGAGTCTCTTAAACAAGCTCAGATCTCGCTGATATGGCTAGTGCCACTAGCCGGCTTACTCTGGGGAATCACATATTTCTACCTTCTGTGGCTGGAATTATAGGCTCCCACACCCACATGGCATTTATGTGGGTTCTGGGTATCTGGACTCCTAGTCTTACCCTTGCATGGCAAGCAATTAACCACTGAGCCATCTTCCCAGTCCCTAGGAAGAGTTCTAAAGGAAGGGGGAGGGGGACTGAGAGAGATTAATGGAATATATGTGATATAAAAGGTTCCAGGGACATTAGGAGTGGCCTTGGTGGGAGGGGGNATGGTGGAGAGTGTGAATAAGAATTAAATGTAATGACATATATGTATGAAATTGTTACTTCTCTCTGTATGCTGGCCAAAAAAAATTAATTTAAAAAAGATTTTCTGGTCTAGAATAAGAAACATACTTAGACTCAAGTTGTAACTCATCCGCTTTCTAATTGTGGGATCCGAAGTGCTTTTTAAATCATAAAACAAATAGTANTCACCTCAGTAAGATGCTGAACGTGCCTGGCACATNGCCNGCATTCAGTNAATTCCTGTGGTTCTGAATTGCCTCAGCTAAGAAGCCTACACTCTGGAAGNCAGACAGACAAGGCTCAACNCTGTAATTATTTGTCCTAAGTAAATTAACTAAGTTGCCCAAACCAGAAACCTATGAGTCAGTCATGACTTCTCCTTGTCTCTTCTTAGCCATTGGCCANGTGTAACTCACTATTCACATGTAATTCCCAAATGTCTTTCCTNTATTTTCTTTGGCAAGAGGATCTTCATCAATTCAAACCATTTTTAATATGCAATATTAGCTTTTCTATTNATCAGTTATGCATCAAAGGCATGTACACCTGGCCATTAGTTTTAATCATGTAAGGCAACCAACCACATTTATTTCTAAAATTGATGGAAGGATGTGGCCCCAGGCAGCACTGCCTCTTCCATGGATGGTTTCAAGTAGCCTGCTGCAGTAGGAATATGGCTTATATTGTGGTCTGAATGTGAACTGCTCCCACAGGCTCANGTGCTTNAATATTAAGANCCCAACTGGTGGTGTTANTTTGGAAGNTTAAAGTTGTGGAATCTTTAGGAGGAGGAGCCTAGCCGGAGGAAGTGGGTAGCAGGGTGAGGAGTGGCTTGAGTTCTCATGAGAGGCACTTCCTGTTTGCTATCTGCTTCCTGAGTTCAGATGCTATGTGACCTTTGGCTTGCTCCTGCAGGCACACCTTTTCAGTCACAGTGGACTGTATCCCTGACAGTGTAAACCAGGACAGAGCCTCTCTTGAAGGCTTCTTGTCAGGTCACAGCCATGAGAAAAGCAACACAGTGTGGTATCACCTTTTGTCAACAGTGGNCCTTTACCAGGTGCTTCTCTACAGCTTGTCCCTTGGGGCCTCCCAAGAAGCACGTTACAGACTGACNAGTTTGAATTCAAGCCACTACATTCTAGGTATGCTACTATCTCTGCTTCTGGTACCTCTTGCCTTTGAAAAAGATTTATTTATGGGGATTGAGAGATGGCTCAGCACACGAGACATACTTCAGGCACTTGGTCAACTTTGTAACCAGAGGTCTGATAGCAACACTGGCCAACTTTGACATTATAGGCTAAACCCTCTCCAAGGCAATGCATGGAAGGCAGGGTAGTCAAGCATGTTGTGCTGTCTCTGTACCTCTGGGTGCACTTCTAATTGGCCTGTGTTTCTAAGGCTCTTCATGTGGTAATAGAAACCTAGTGTCTAGATTCTGTGCTGGTAGACGTGGTGGCCCTGGGGAAGTTTAAGTCCCCAGCCCCTTCCTGATGCTCTCTGCTTCTTTCCCAGTGAGACTCCATACCATTTATNTCTAGCCAGAGGCTTGGAGGAGAAAAGTATCTCACAATGCCACACTCTCTCCTTTGCTGATTATGAGCTACAAATCACTTGACNGGCAAAGCATCGGTGCCCAGCTCNCTTCATGAGTGTCTTCTTCCCTCAGACTCTTCCCTTGCTCCCTCGAGTCCCAGCTGCCAAGGCAATGCTCCACCAGTCAGCTGGTTTCAAACCCACCTTTCCCATTTCTGTTTGGTCTTCAGTGGGAGGTTGGCTCTGTTGCAAATTCGTGGGATGCCCTGAAAGTAAAGCCAGGTTTTCATTTAAAGAGAATTTCTAGATAGTTTTTCAGGTGATGAAAATTTATGTTAGGCATGGGAGCAGGGTGGCTCACATCTGTAACCCCAACACTTAAGAGGCAGAGCCTGGAGGATCATCATAAATCTGAGGTCAACCTGATCTGCACAGCAAAGTCTAGCAAGGCAGAGATACATATCAAAAACTTCCTCAAAACAAGAAACAAACAGAAGACTCCAGGCATGGCAGCTCACATCTGTAATCTCAGCACTTGGTAGGTGAAGGTATTCAAAATTAGCCTTTGCTGTACTGCTTAGACTGTTCAGGGCCAGCTGAACCATTAGAAACATAGTCTCAACAAACCAAAACCCCCAAATTACAACAACAACAACAAATAGAACCCAAACTTCTATCCTAAAGGCTGAGTCTGAAGCAAGTCCCACTGTGTGTGTTTGAAGCTAGGAAGGACAACCACTTACACCACACAAATGCAGCCATGCTTCTGACTGGGTGTGCCCTGGTTGTTCCCTGAGGCAGCTTCAGGGCAGTCCATACTGAAAGTGACTGGGGGATAAGCAGAGAGGACCATGTTGTCAGCTCCTAAATCCCAGCGGTCTCTTGTTTCATCTCTGTACAGCTAGAAACCCGTTGCCAGATTCACCAAAGAACAGCATTTTGGTTTTGAAACACCCCAGCAAAAACTTTTCTATGCAGTTTTGAGTTTCATATAATTCTCATCTTGTATTCTAGCTTTCAAAGTTTCCATGTCAATGTAGCTCTACCCACGGGACATCCCTGCTTCTGTTCTCATTACCTCACAGCCCCACGCTGAGAGAGAACCCTTACAGCAGAAGGTCGGTGTGCTCTAGAAGGTGATAGTCACCTCACAGCGAAGAGGGGATGAAAATCCACAGGCGCTTTCTGCCTCCACACCGACTACTCCTGCTGCTTTCTGCTCCCGTCCCATCCCATCCCAACCACTCCAGCCACTTTGATCATCGTTAAGTCCTCTCATTTGTCTTTTCACTCCATTCCGCCTGTTTTCAATGAGTGATTAAAATCAAAAGGGTCTCCTTGGAGGAAAGACGGTCTCACGGCTTTGGTAGTATGTCTCCCGAGGGCCTTCTTGTTGGTTCCATGCTGGGAAGTCTAAGGATGAAGGATGTTGGGCTCACACAAACTCAAGGAGGGCTGATCATGCCCACTGGCCACTGACCTCATTGAAGGGGTTGTGAGTGTGTATATACAGAAGGGAGAGGGAAAAGAATGGAGGAAGGGGAAAATGAGGGGGGGGGGGACTCACTCTTTCTCCAGGAACAGTCCCAGTTAGGTTTCTTTTACTGTAGTAAAGCACTGACCAAGAGCAAGTTGGGGAGGAAAGGGTTCATTTCAGCTTATACGTAGGCTGTCATTGAGGGAAGTCAAGGTAGGGGCTCAGGCAGGAACCCGAAGGCAGGAACTGAAGCAGATGCCATTGAGGAACACTTCTTACTGGCTTGCTTCCCGTAGCTTGTTCAGGTGTGGTACTTCCCATAGGCCGAGCCCTCCTCCATCAACTAGCAACCAAGAAAATGCCCCACAGACATGTCCACAGGATAATCTGATGGAGACAACTTCTCAACTATTGATCCCTCTTTTCAGATGTGTCAAGTTGACAACCAAGATTGTCCATCACAGGAACTGATCCTTGAAACGACAGTACCAGTT
The DNA here is from genome assembly GCA_001675575.1 of Neotoma lepida. NCBI lineage: Eukaryota > Metazoa > Chordata > Mammalia > Rodentia > Cricetidae > Neotoma > Neotoma lepida. The sequence goes on from LZPO01055947.1 coordinate 28,224, forward strand.
CACCTGCAGGGGAAGAATGCTCACACTGGAAAGTCCCCTTCTCAGCACTGTTTTTGAGGCCAGAGCTTCCAACATGATCTTTGGGAACCATGACATTTTTCCTTCACAGCTGTAGTGCGCCTGTAGAGGTCTTGAAGCACTGTCTTAAGTTAAGGTTTCACTGTTGTGATGAAACACAACAAGCAAACACAAGTTGAGGAGGAAGAGGTTTATTCAGCTTACACTTCCACATCACTGTTCATCATCAAAGGAAGTCAGGACAGGAACTCAAACAGAGCAGGAACCTGGAGGCAGGAGCTGATGCAGAGGCCATGGAGGGGTACTGGTTTGCTCCCGATGGATTGCTGAGCCTCCCTTCTTATAGAACCCAGGACCACCAGCTCAGGTGGGGCCCTCCCCAAATGGACTGGGCCCTCCCCCATCAATCACTAATTAAGAAAATGCCCTACAGACTTGCCTGCAGCCCCATCTCATGGAGGCATTTTCTCAGTTGAGGCCTCCTCCTCTCTAATGACTCCAGCTTGTGTCAAATTTACATAAAACTAGCCAGCACAACCACCTCCTAGGGCTTTTATAATAAGGTAATACAAACAGGGTGGCCTNAACTACAGAAATCTACTGCCTTATGTCTGGGGACTGGAAGTCAGAGAGCAACTCAGCTCTGCCTCTCCATCTTCTGGTGATTTATGAAATCTTTGTCATTCCTTGGCAATAGATGCCTCCCTGACTTCTGTCTTTATGGTCACATGCTGTTTTCCTGTGTATATGTCTGGCTCCAAATTTCCCACTTTTACTGGGACACTAGTCAAATCAGATTAGGACCCACTCTAGTGACCTCACTATAATGACGAACCTGTCTCCAAATAAGGCCACTTTCGGAGATACAGAGTTTGGGCTCCAGAGTATGATTTCCATGTAACACAAGTCAACCAACAGGCTTTCTCTCCCTCCTACCCCCGAAGCCTGGTGGCAGTTGGATTTCCCCAGTTAGCGTCACGTGCTGGGTCAGAGACTAGAACACTGTAGAAGTGAAGTGTAAGGAAGGGTGATGAGCTCACGCAAACTCAAGGAAGGCTCAACATGCTCGCTGGCCGTGACCTCAGGAATGGCGGGGAAAATGTTATAGAGATTCAGTTGAGAGCACACCCCCAGCGTCTCATTATAATCTTACTGCAAGTGACCAGGTCTCTCACAAGCTAATTCCAGAGTTTGCCTTTGGTGAGGGATGCCTCATGGACAAAGATAATGTGAGATTATTCAATGGAGAGACTTAAAAAAAAAAGGGTTGTTTCATTAAACAATGGAGTAACCACTCACATTTGACTGCGAGAAGGTGGGGGTGGGGCTAGATTCCCAGAACATATCTTAATCTTACTCAAGTTAATCAGAAAACTGATTGATAATGGGAACCCAGGCTAGAGATGACAGTCCAGTCTGATCCATCCACAAAGGCAATGTCTCCCATAGAAGTAGACTCCAGGTTCCATCCTACACAGACTTAGGAGGAGGTTTGTTTTGTTTTCGGGCAAGGAACACTACTGGAGTTTGACCTCAAGGTGTTCTTGGAAAGCCCTCGGCCACTGGACCCCATGCCCAGCCCAGGAAGCATTCTCTTACAAGGATTTCAGGACAATGCCACTAACACTTGAGCTGCATCCTAAGGGTCTCATGGGTGCCCCGGTGGTACCTACTCTTTAGTCATTTCTCCACGATAGCAGCAGGCCCTGCCCACTCAGCCCTAACACTCAGAACTCCTCCAGGCCTTGCCCGATGCAGCCTTTCTCTCTTATCTCAGACCCTGTCCTTGGCTCACTGCCTTCCATCCACCCGGGCCTGTTTCCAGTTTTTAGACCTATCTCTTCTGTGCAGGGACTGCTCACTTGCTGGTCCCTTTGCATGTTTGGGGAGCGTGTGCTTTCTCCCATCTGGTGCTCTGTTCAATGACCCTGGTCCCTAGAAGCTGCCCACCCTTCCACCCCACCTCCTCCCTCACAGCCCTCAGCACCACACACCTCTTATTATGGCTTTTACTCTTAGTCTGGCTTTCTTAAGCTTGTTAGAGACACACAGGCAAGAAACCTATCTGTATTGCTTACTACATTATCCAGGCATCTGCTCTCTGTAATAAGCACTTAACAAGTTGTTGAGGAATATTTAGTTCAAATAGGGGGAAACTGTCGATCAAAGGCCACACAACTTCAAGTGCTGCTTGGGGAGCCCAGCTGGGACCCCTTCCAGAGCCTGACCTTTATAGATTCCTCCTTCGTCTTTCTTCATTTCTTTTTCCTTTCCTTCCTATTTTGGGCAATCCCATACATGTATACAACATACTGTGACTGTGTTCTCCCCCATTACCCTCTCCTATCTCCCCCCACTCCTGCTGACCCCTCTTCCCAGCTATGACTCCCATTTTCACATTCCTGTGCACACAGGTCTTGTGCATGCAATCACATTGTGTCTATGTGTGAGTGTTTTGTGCATGCATGTGTTTTATATATGTGTGTATGTGTGATGTATGTATGCTGTATACATATGTATGCATGATGATATATGTATATGTATGGTATACATGTATGTTTGTGTATGTGTGTAGTATGTATGTGTGTTTTTTGTGTGTGTGTGCTTGTATACATGTGTGTATGTGTGCTGTATTTTGGTATGTATGTGTGTTTGCATATGTGCATGCATGATAAATGTGTGTGTGTGTGTTTTGTGCATGTGTGTTTGTATACGTGTGTATATGTGGTGTAGGTATGGGATATGTATGTGTGTATTATGTGTGGTATGTGTGTACATGTTTGGATGGACATGTGCTTTATGTGTATGTGTGTTTTGTGCATGTGTGTATGCATGTTTATGTAGAAGCCTGAGGTTGGCATTGGGTATCCTGCTCTACCGTTCTCACTGAACCCAAAGTTCACTTCCTAGCTAGCCTGGCTGGCCTGTGAGGCTCTAGTACCTGCCTGTCTCCCCGGCCCTCCCTCTTCCCCCAGTGCAGGAGAACGTGTACCACCACTCTTGTTCTTACGTGGGTGCTGGGGATCTGAACTCAGGCACTTTACGGACTGAACCATAACCTCCAGCCCCAGGAATTCCTTCCCGGTGCTTCATGTCCCCGGCAGCACTGTGATCTCTGATTTGCTCCACGGCGTCAGATGTTCTTAGAACATCACTCAGCTCCTGCAGGAAGTTTCCCACCCCACACTTGCTGTGAAGTCGTCACCAGACACTGCTTTGGGGGGAGCCGTGTTTCCACTCCTCAGTGATGGGGATTGTCACATTACATCCACTAAACACAAGCTATCCACTCACCTTTTCTATTTTTTCTCACACCAGACTTTTCCTTCTGTCTCTGACCCCAGCCCTTCTCACACTTGATTATCCCCCATCCCAGGGTAGGCAGGAAACAACCCATCCCAGTAAAAGCTTTAGTACATCAAATTCAAATAGATTTGTGAGGCAACCAGCTACATGCATCTCATATTCTTGGCATGAGGTAGATTCATGCAAACTTGCCACAAACGGGAGCCACAAAGGGGATCCTGAGGAGGCAAGTGGAACTGCCTGGCCTTGCCTCACATCAGATGTGAGTCCAGGACAATCTAAAATTAGCCACATTCCCTGTCAGCCTGAGACTCTGCTGGAGCAGCTGCAGCTGAGAGCCAGCCGCTGTAGCAGCACCCGCTGCCTTGGGGCTCAGTGGCACTGACTGGTAGGAACAGGTGATGGAAAATTGGCCCTGAAAGGAGAGCCGGATCAAGTTCAGAAACTGGAACCAGAATGCTGGGTCCAGGAACCAGGACCACTAATCCAGGCTGATGTTGGCCAGGGTCAAGGAGAGATAGCTTGGAGCCAAGCCAGACCTGCCCACAGCAGTTTCTGCAACTCTGGGAACAGGGAGGTACAGGATGGGGGCGGGGAGCAGTTAGCTACCTGCTGGGTGTCATTGTGCTATATACAGCATCCCATGGCGGACCACTGACCTCTCCTGCCATTTATCTCTTTATTGTTAACCACGTGGAAGTCAGAGGTGTGCTGCCACTGTGTCAGGGTTACACAGCCAGAGAATGGTAAAGCAAGGACGCAAACCTAAGTGTGTTTGACACAAGCTCTGGCACTTTTCTCGGTCCTGTCCCTAGGAGTAGCAGGATGGGGTGTTTTCAGTTTTACTAAAACCCATGAGATGGGCCGTTAGCATCTCCCCATTGACTTCACTATCCTGGGTCATATTCTAGTTATCTGGAGAACCTTGAGAAATTCATTGGGGGCCAGGAAGATGTTTCAGAGGGTAAAGGTGCTTCAGGCCAAGCGTGGAGACCTGAGTTTGATCCTTAAGTCCCACATGGTAGAAGAGGAGAATCAACTCCTACAAGTTGTCCTCTGACCTCCATCATGTGCCATGGTATGCATAACACACACACACACACACACACACACACACACACACACACACACACACACAATTAAAACATTTCTAAAAGAAAAACATTGCTTAGGTATTAGCTCCTAGCAATTCTGAGGTAATTGTCCTGGGTTGTGCCTAAGAACAAGTATTTCACAAACACCATGAGGTGTCCATCGTGTGGCTTGGATCAAGAACTGTGCTACATTAAACAAATAAACAAACAAAACCGCAAAAACTAGCTCACTGTGCTTTCATTTAATCCCAGCACTTGGGAGGTGGAGGCAGGAGGACCAGAAGTTCAAGGCCATCCTCGGTTATGCACTGAGTTTAGGCGATCCTGGACTATATAAACAAGACCTTGTTTAAAACAAAAGAACCCATGTTGTATGCTTTCCTGGCCAGCTGCCCTGCGCAAACAGGTCATCAGGGTGAATCCAGATGTTGATGCCCAATTCACTTTGTTTCCAAACACACAGGACATGTCCAGTGATAGCACATGCCCACAGACACTTCTCTGGTTGAAGATGATCTTCTCAAATTCTCAAGCGAAGAGTTAAAACAGCATCCCCACAAAGAAGGGACAGAAGTCAGGAACCTTAGGATAATTTAGGATAAACTATTTTACAAGAAAATTGAGGACATTTATAATGATGAAAAGGTTGATACACTAGGAAATAATCAGAAATTTCCAAGTACTCAATAATGGGTTCAAAAAGAACAAAGCAAAATGTCATAGAATTAAAAGAAAAAAATTGATGGTGCTACAAGCACAGATGAGATCCTCATTTCGTAGCCCTGTCAACTCACAGAACAACAAACTAGAACTTAACAGAGATCCAGCCTTGGCCCAAGCTTGAACAACGATCTTATTATTGGTTGAAATTGTGGACCCCTAAAAGGAATGGAATCTTGCTCATTCCTTTTTCAGTTGCTGTGTCAAAATACCTGACAAAGAACTCCAGGAAGGGAATGTTTGCTTTGGCTCCCTGTTTTGGGGTACAGCCTGCTGTAATGGGAAGGCCTGTCAGCACCAGCCTGGTCACATTGCACCCCAGTCAGGAAGCAGAGATGTGAATGCCGCTGCTCAGGTCTCATTCTCCCACAGCCAGGTCCCCAAGAGATGGTCCTGCCCATATCCTGGGTCAAGCTTTAGGAAATGCTCCACAGATGTGGCCAGAGGTGTGTCTCCAGGTTGATGCTAAATCCTGTCAAGTAGAGAGTGAAGAATAACCACCACATGCAGTACTCAGGATGTACTTTTATTAAAAANAGAATCTTTACAGAGATTTAAACAAGAAGTCACAATGATGTCTTTGGGGCAGATCCCGAAGCTGAAGTCTTGTAAAAAGAAATGTGAACACAGGCACAGGGTGGGGGTTGTGGGGGAGCTAATGTAGAGACATACAGAGAAAAATCCATGCAAAGCCAGGGGCAGAGGCCTACCAGCCAAGGTAGGACAAGGATGCCTATTATGACAAGAGGCTAGGAGGTGGCAAGAAATGGTTTCCTCTGAGTTCCAGGGCCATGCTCCTGCGGACACCTGGGTTTTAGCATCCAAAATCATGAGACTACAAATTTGTGTAATTTAAGTCAAGTTGGACCGTATAATTATGGCAGTCTTCAGAAACTAACACAATTATCCATCATCTCGACCTATGTGATAGTTACAGGACAACCCTCAGGAAAATATACAGTCTGTACAAGTCCACATGGTCTGTGCACCATGACAGAATGTCTTAGCCATGCAGCTACCAGGGTTGACATCATGCGGAACATGTCCTCTGACCATGTAGGATTACATTAGAAATTAATAGGAATGCTGGGCATGGTGGTGCACACCTTTAGTCTTGGCACTTGGGAGGTAGAGGCAGGCGGATCTCCGTGAGTTCAAGGCCAGCCTGATCTACAAAACGAAACAAACAAAAAAGAAATCAATAAGATATTAGGAAAAATCAGAAATTAAACTTCTCTTTTAACAACCCATTGTAAGGAAAAGAAACGAGTAGACTCTGAAACATTTTAAACAGAAGAGCAAAATATAACAGTTTGAAATTTGTGGCTTTAGTTAAAGCAAGGATTGGGTAGGGGACATCTTTAGCTTCAAAATAAACTGTAACGGAAGAATGTGAAACCAAAGACTTAAGACATCATCTTAAGAACCTACTAAAAGGAGAAAGTCAGGCACCATATACCCAAAGTAAGCAGAAGGAAGAAAATATGTATATTTTAAATCACTAAAGGTAAAGGCTAGGTTTTGTGTGTTTATTTGAGATCAACTCTTGCAGTATAGTTCAAGCTCTCTGTGAATTTGTAATTCTGCCTCAGTTTCCTTAGTGCTGAGATTACATCCCACCTGACAGTTAGGATTTAAAATGTTAATAAAATAGATATATCCTTGGACAATTAGTCAAGAAGAAGGGGAGAGAAAATACAAAGTATCAATATTAGACTTAGAGGTTTCATATTCACACACTAATTTTAGTAACCTTACAGAGTAAGGGTAGAAAATCAAATAGTCATTTTATAGGTTCAGTGAAGTTCAGTGCCCATTTGTAATAAAAACGTGTAGCAAGCCTGAAGTAGAAGATAGCAGCCTCAATTTTGGCAAATTACTTACAAAATACCTTCAACTCATATCATGCTTGTCAAATAACCGAGTACTCTTTCCCTAAAATTGGGAGCAAGGCAAGGACACCAACTATTACCATGTTTTTCCAATATTGGGCAGAAGGACCTAAGTTGTTAAATAAGAAAAATAAATCAATAGGAGATTTGCTGTTCAGAAAGACTTAAATAAACATCAAATGATGTGATTGCATACACAGACATTCTTATAGGAGTTTAGCAAAGTTACAGGACTCGAGATTAGCATACTGGTCATTTGTATTTTTATGCATTATCAGGAAAGAACTGGAAAATTACAACTTAAAAATAATTTCATTCATAAGTGTCAAAAGGGAAATGTTTGAGACATTTAGGAGCCACAAAGGAGCAGAGCAGAGATAGCAGTGACCACTGAAACGCCTCAGCACAAGTCTGCGCATGCTCACTGTAGGGCCAGCTCACCCTTCCTCCACGTTTGAAAATTTTAATACAATGTTGACCACAAAGACAATCGGCAGGTTCTCTACCCTTGTGGATGATGTCCTGGTCCAGGGGGACAGATGTGAGTGCCAGGAGATGAGGTCTGAAAGGAGGTCCTGGGTTTAGAAACTGACCTGCTTGAATCCACTGGGACTTTGGTAGGGAACCTGAAAGCTGAGGCAACACTGAGGACGAAGGTCTCTTATATCCCACAAAACTGGTATCCACCCTCTAGAACAGCTTACTAACAAGTTGGTGACATTAAACATTCCTAGCAGATCTATCCAAGAAATGTGTACAGGGCTGGGCTGATGCCACGCGTCCTCTATTGGACACTGACTGTGTGCCTCTCTCTAATCTAAACTTTGAGGACACTATGAAGAGCTGGATAAAATGGTTCCTGCCTCATCGATCTTATCATTGAAAAAACTCCCTCTCTTCTGTTTGGATTAATGATAATTAATTAATAACATAATTCTGCACCCTGAACAGAAGCCTTCCAAGTCCCTTCCTAGTCAGAGTTCAAACTCCCACTTCTACTGTTAAATTCTAATACAGTATCTGATTAGATAGGGATATTTTCTTGTTTTATTTTCTCTTCAGTGAAACTTGGCACAGAGAAATGGCAAAGCCATGGAATAGCTCAGCAAGAAATCAAATACATGTCCAGTGCCCTAGATTCCCCTTAAATTTCCGTGACATGGAGGTATGGGCAAAGGGGCAGTCAGCTGCTCAGCTCAAGCCTCTGTTCCGCTTCCAAGAGAGGGCAGCAGCCATCACCACTCAGCACCCCAGCTAGACCATGGGGTTGACATCAAGAGGTGGTTCCCTGCCCACTGAGTAACAGCTCAACATGACCTGACCCCCATGTTAGAAACCCAGGTGCTGCAGCCTCTATTTAATACACAAAACCCAAACTTCTTATGTAAATGTCCTTTCCCTTCTGGTAGAATGTGGACACATTTAGGACTGATTNGTCAATATGACAAATGACCCCACACACAGTTGGGTGAGCAAAAGAAAATGAAACCCAGCCACCTCCGTTAGACAGGCCTCTTTGCTTGAATGAATACTTTGCCCCTGCAAAGTCAAGCCACCCGTTTGCCACCTTTGTGTGCTTTCACGTCCAGGAACTCTGAGAACTCCTCAGCAAGGAGATTGTTTCAAACTTCTTACTGCCCTCCTCCTGATAGGACGCCCTCCCTCCTTCCTCCTCCCTACCACTTTCCCAGGGATTTTTGCCTCTCAGATGGCTAACTATCTGTTTTCTTTCCCTAGAGTACTGGTTTTTAGAGCTGGATTCTTGGGAGATAATGACATGGCTCAAGAAGTGTGTGCCTGGCTTTCCTCCTGTGCCCCTCGAGGCGGAGGCTACTGATTGGTGCTTCAGGACTTTGAGAGGCTTGGAAACAGAGCCAGGATTCCAGCGCTCCACCTTGTGCGGGCTGAGCATGTCTGGGCAGTGACTGTGGCTCTGGATGGAGTCATCACGGATGAGGCAGAATTGGCTCGGTCAGGGAGCACTCGTTGCTCTTTTAAACTCCACGGCACCAGGGATGAAGTCACCTTTCTCCTTTTAAAACTGAGCTGACTTATTTGTGAGTCCCTGTCACTGCTGTTAGAACTCAGGGGTTTTTTTTCCACGGCTGGGCACCAGAACCTTCTCTCAGGTAAGCACGTTTTCATTTAGTAAGTTTCCACCCAGAGACATTGGGTTCAGGGGACTTTGGAGGGCATCCCTGGGGATATTGGAGTGAGGTCCAGGAGACACTGGTTTGGATGTGGGGAGGGAGGTCCTTGGTCCTCACCTGTAGTGTAGCAGACACTGACTGGGTGATTCAACTCTGAGCCTCATAGTGGAAAGGGCGCTGAGACTGGGGCTTGATTTGGGTGCCTCTCTTACAAGATGTGCTGTAATTGAGGAGGTAGCTAGATGTGACCTGTGCTGGGCTGGTGGCCTCCATACTTCTTTTGACTTTTTGACCACTGGCTTGAGTCAACCCTTGCTGAGTTGGAGTACAGGACAGCAGCTATGTGGCAAGCCTCGGTTTGTTCTTTAGCTGGCTTGAACGCTTTCCTTCTTCCTCAGGCATGTAGCAGGAGACAAAGGGGCCCAGGATCCCTGCCCTGACATGCAGGTACCTCGCATAAACAACGGCTGTGTTGCTGCATGCGTGGTAGAAATGAGCAAACACATCCAAATGGCCTGTCTGTGCAAGTTCTTCTAAGGAAATGGGCATGAGGTGCGCGCGCACATGTGTGGTGTGTGTGTGTGTGTGTGTGTGTGTGTGTGTGTGTGTGTGTGTGACTCCAAAGACCAGAAGACTCTCCCTGCAGCATTGTCCCTGAGTTATACTGTCACTGATTGACTCATAGAGATCTTACCACCTTTGGAAGGTTTGAGAAAAGCATCTAGATTATCACAGAGACGCCTACTGATAATGAATGGAATTTGGGGAAGAAAACTGAGCTATCAGCTTTCAAGGGAATACTGACAGTGCAGACATTTCACCTCTTGACATAGGACTCTCTCACACACAAGTACTTGGCACAATCTTGAAGGACACCAAGACCAGCTTTTTAAAATTATTATTTTATTTTTTGAAACAAGATTTTGCTATGTAATGCTGCCTGCCCTGGTGTTTATTATACTTTCCAGACTGGCCTCAGACTTGCAGAGAACCTTCTGCCTCAGTGTCCTGAGTGCTGGGATTACTTTCTATTTTGAGGCAGGGTCTCATTAAGTTGCCCAAACTGAATTTGAACTTACTGTAGTCCAGATAGGATCCTCCTGCACCAGCTTCCCAAGTATCTGGGGTTACAAGCCTGTGCCACAAGACCTGACTGGGTTTATGCACTTCTTGGCCTGGTCTTGGCCACACTGGGCAGTTAAGAACTGCTAGCTAGTTTTCTCTTTTCCTTTTCTCTGAAGGTTTGTAGTCTCTCACTGTAACATACTTTGTGTGTGTGTGTGTGTGTGTGTGTGTGTGTGTGTGTGTGTGTGTGTGTTAAAGAGAAAGAGGGAGAGAGAGAGAGAGAGAGAGTTACCTGTATGTGGCACTACAGGAAGGAGGCCCAGCAACAAACATAGAGGAACACTTTTATGGGGCTTGGTAAATAGCACAGAACATGGAGACAGCGAGCAACCAGTAGCCACTTCCAACAGATACAGTAGCCACTGAGCAGGTAGGAAGGGGTTTGTGTGAACTGGTGCCAGAGTGTACCTGATAACAGAGGGAAACATTCATATCTAGCACTTTTATGTTCAGAACCCTTAGAAATTTTAAAAACATATAGGATTCTCTGATACTGAAGTAAGATCTTCCAGAAGGATTTCCGCTTTCCGAGTGACTTGAGGATAACCACGCTAATGCTTTAAGGCATACTCATTCACTTTCACTCATTTATTGATCGAACATCTGGATGTCTTCTCTGAAAGGGTTCTTTGCTGCTTTTTCCATGAAAGATTGATGGAAAATTTTCTCATTTGAACCTGAGCTAGCCTTGGGGAGCTGCTTGGCCAACAAAAAAGAAGAAAGTGACATTCAGGGACAACCAGAGCTAAGAAGGTTTGCAGCTTCTGTCTGCACTTGTCCACCTCTCACTCAAGGGGAGTTAGCCACCATGAAAAGTCACATGCTGCTCAACTGGCTTCTGGGAAATGAACAGTCAACTTGAGTTTTGTGTTTGCCAATTTTGATGGTGCCAACACTCCCCAGGTGGCCATGGTGCCAACCCTCCACCAGTGGCTATTTCAAGCTACCCAAGTGATACCCCAAGCAGAGGTGGATGGTACAGAGATCAGCTCTTATGAGCTGGTACGAGCTGGTCTCAGTCCATGAAGGCCACTGCTCTTGGACCATCATGGGGTGTGAAAGCCCAAATTCCCCATATGTGTGGAGAAACTGTGGTAAAGAAGCTGAGGCAGATCTGGGACTTTTCATTCACCCAACCTGGTAGGAACAAGAGCCTTTAGGTGATTTCAGACCCACTGTTGTCAGAGAACTGCGGTATGGGGAACTCACACAGTAGGCCTGAGAACCGCCCTGCGCAGCCCAGCCACCCACAGAACTCTGGGAGGTAATAATTTGTGTTGTCCAAGCTTGGGGGTGGAGTTGTGCAGCATTAGATAACTTGAGTGGAGTGGTAGCCTCATTTACTCAGACACCAGTCTGGGCAGAGCCCCTGAGCTGGTGTAAGGGACAGAAGAATCCATCCCATGATATCTTTGGTTAAAGAACCCAAGGTCATTGTTTGTATTTATTTTCGTAAGAAAAATTCACTAAGGCAACAATTCTTGTTTGACAAAAGTATGAGAAACTCATTAACTTTGCTAACAAGTCTTATCACTGGAACAAAATCCTTGGGGAAGCTCCCTGTCACACCTACACAATTTCACAGCATCTCCTGCCATCCTCTGCACACCCAAGTCTTTATGCAGAGATCACAGAAGCTCTGTCTTGCCCTGTCCTTTTGACCCCCTCTTGTCCGGAAATCAGATGGCTGGAGTTAGAGTCAAGGTTCTGATATTTCTAGTTGGCTGCTCCACGACAGCATGGAGACATTTCTCACCTTAGTTCCCTCATCTTTCAAGTCTTCATGATGACATCATTGCACCATGATCTTGTGAAGATTAAGTAGGATGATGCTCGTAGGGTAACAATTGCCCAGCTCCCCACACATACATGTTACATACGCAAACATCGGCTAACTGTGGTAGTGATGATGTTGGTATGGAATGCTAAGAGTGCTACCACCACTCCAAAGCCACAGTGTCTCTGACAAATCCAGGGCTTCAGTCAGTCACGGTCACAGTGCCCAGGATGAGCCTCTAATTGATATTTACATTCAACTGAAGACTTGCCTTGTGACTATCCATCCTCATACCCAGATTGTTCCTCTTACCATCCCAAATGCATTTCCAAAGGTTACCAAGTCTTGCTGGGCAATGTGAGGCCTTGTGTTTCTGACTTCTTATGAGTCATCTTCTAACCCTCTT